>JAVTVY010019313.1:0-74684 GCA_036873755.1 Hanleya hanleyi | reverse complement strand
CATCTCAAAGAAACTCTCAGCTACGGCTTTATTTGCCTGTAGTAGTATGAAGCCATCATCCCGAAAAGTTTGTCTAATATAATCATTTCTTTGTGTGGGAATATGGCAATTAGCTGATTGATATGCTTATATATCGCTATATCGCACAGTTCCGGGGAAGGGACTGCTCCCCGTGGTGCTTATTCAGTTAGCTTTGTTTAGGATTTCACATCAAGTATTGAGTCAGTCAAATCTTTTCCCCTTGAAAACGGCAACGTCTAGATAATTCGCCTCGTTTTCAGATATTTCATACGTGAATTTCAATAGAGGATGTGCGTTATTAGCCATCTCAAAGAAACTCTAAGCTACGGCTTTATTTGCCTGTAGCAGTATGAAGCCATTATCCCGAAAAGTTTGTGTAATATAATCATTTCTTTGTGTGGGGATGTGGCAATTAGCTGATTGATATGCTTGTATATCGCTATATCGCACAGTTCCAGGGAAGGGACTGCTCCCCGTGATGCTCCGACAATATGTCTGAAGTGTTAGTCCTGAAACCTGGATTCATACTTTTCAAGAATCAATCGTGCTATTTCAAGCAACAGATCGATGGGAGGTTTTTGGATATATAATCCATGTTTTCGTATAGGTAGTCAGATCACTTTTTAGTGCTTCTGGGATTTCATTGAATCCGAGGTTCGTGTATAACGAGGTAATGTCATACGTAATAAGTAACGTATCAGTTGGTATCCGACGTTGTACAATCTCATTGATGAATACTGAAGTATCGGCTGAGTAGGTTTCTCGTTCCCACACTATGGGGATAAGAAATCCAGGTAGCGTCCTAGTTTTTCAGTAGGGGCCCCGCATTGAGGTAGCTCAGGTTTTACAGGATCAAGTTTTTTAATAGCCTCTTCTACCTTATGTATTATTGGTAGGAGATATGGTGTAGGCTTCCTGGTCGAAACTTTCAGCAGAAAATTCAAAGTCTCTGACTAAGAACTCCACTAGCATTCAACCTAGCGAGTGTCTGTAGTACCGTACCATTTTCATGGTGTTTTCCATATTCATGGATTTTATGTCGGTATAATGTATACCATCGTACAGCTGTCTTTGCGCTTCCACTATGTAGTCCTTTTTATAAGAATTACGGTAGTATTGTTTTTATCAGCTCGTCCTTCTGTGCACAAGATTATATTCTTTGTGTTTGAGAAAGCGAGAAAAATGACGGCTGGTAATAGCCTTCTTCTTTAGTTTCCGTCTAGCCATATTGTCTATGGGTACTGAATATCTCTCCGTGGCGTTGTGCCGTGTAAAGAGATGGCCGGGCATTGGCAAATGTATAGGCTATATACCTAGCAGGTGTTCTCTGATAGGACAGAAATGTTTCTGGTGTGCGCTGATTGGTCCACTCTTTGGTGAATCTCATTGGATAATTTTGGCGCTCACACAGGGCTGCATTGTTTGCTGCAATCCCCTCTTTTTGCTCAAGCTCCGGTCAGTTTACCCATCAGTGTGGCACAGCCAGTGTATAGGCTGATTGAGACAGAGATAAATATATTTTTCTCGATTTGGCGAGCCTGTATTAAAAGCGCAGCTGTCTGTTCAGTACAGTGTAGGCGAATTAGTGTATATCGCACCTCTCAGAATGTATTAAAATAAACATGTATAATGTAGTATTCAGACTGACACAGTATAATTAACTTGTATGTCAGACTCATGCTGCATTAGCTGCATTGATTTCTAACGTCCTTCTGTGCACAAGATTATATTCTTTGTGTTTGAGAAAACGAGAAATTTGACAGCTGGTTTTTGCTTTCTTCTCCAGTTTCCGTCTAGCCATATTGTCTATGGGTATAGTGAATATCTCTCCGTGGCTTTTTGCCGTGTAAAGAGATGATATTATATGGGCAATATGGCGCAAGAACAAAGTACCTGCTGGTTTGTTTAGCACATGCAGATAAACCATATGACAATGGAGGCCGAGGTCTCTTATCAAGACAACGGTATATGCGGCTTTAGATATCTGCTGGTTTGTATAGCACATACAGATATACCGGAAATATGACAATGGAGGCAAGTCTAGCAGGACAGTAATAATTGTCTTCTGTTTTGACTGGAGGTATAGTTCACCACGGCAATCATGGTCGGGTCTGGGTAATTCCACAGAAATTACTACAAGGATCAAAGAAGACCAAAGGTCAACTTCAATACACGTGTTGAACCAGCGAGACACGAAGTCAAGTCATATAGTATAATAAATACTGGTCCTAGGGGGCCACACCTGCAATAACACTGGTGAAAACCCAGACTCCTTATAATAAATACTGGTCCTAGGGGGCCACACCTGCAATAACACTGGTGAAAACCCAGACTCCCAACCATGAAAACAAAACGGGCAAGTAGGAGTCTGGGTTTTCACCAGTGTTATTGCAGGTGTGGCCCCTAGGACCAGTATTTATTATACTATACCTCGAGGACTCTGATGCTGATAACAGTGATGAAGACTAGACTACTGATCCATGGTGTGAATGTTTTGGCACAATCACATACATTCATGGCTACAAATATGCATGAGTAAAACATAGTACATAAACATGCCACAGTAGCGTGGTGAAATTTGGGTTATACATAAATTTCACTTTTTGGACGCTTGTTGGAACTAGGGTAGGGGAAGGACAATTCCTATAACTGTGGTAAAAACTTGTAAAATGTTCATAACTGTTTTCCTCGTACAACATGTGCATGTTGTAGGCTACTGCGGTTCAGTAGCACTCCCCAGGGAACTTGTATGACAATATTATAAATTAAAATGTACTGAAAATCACATAATCAACAACACTTTGATAGGCCCTATTGTTCGCCCCTTTCTGCCATAAAACAAATTTTGCCTTCAGGAATGACAGAAAGGATTATTCGGATGGTATAAATAAAGCATTTCAGACATGTATTTGTGGTTTGTAGTTCATTCTAGCCCCATGTGGAAACAGCAATTGCATCATTAGTGAATGTTTCCGAGTTTGCCTTTTCGCTTTCATTATGCGGAGGGTGGGTACATTCCAGAGATGAAAACTACCAATAAGCTGCCAGTCTGCAATGGTTATCACATCAAAATATGATCTATATATATACACCAATTAAAAAATCATAACTAGGATTGGTTTCCTTAGATGGTACCGACAAGTGGAATTTCTGGTCTGGGCCCATGGACTATTAGAGATGTAAGAGGTTTAGCAAAGAGCTTCGGATCTGTTGTAAAAAATGTTCCATGTAAAATGTCTTCTTACACAGACTCACAGTGATCAAATTATTTTGATGATGCATATTTGGTAAGCTACTGACATTTATTGTGTGTCTGTAGGTCTTAATTAAATGCGGCGAAAAATAAAATTAATACCATTCAAACGGAAAACGCAGCGATCCCTGACATGTACACCCATTTTGTAGTTACCCATCTACGCCGTGATGAACTTTATCGTGTTGAATAATTAATTACTCCACCAGTAACACGGTTCAGATACGCGAACTACAATCATCAGACATACAGACTGATTAAATCATACCAATGAGCGGTTGAACACAGGTAAAGCTTTATGCGTTTATCAGGGATGAAAGCAAGCCACGATACAAAGATTCCTGGATATGGACGCCAAATCCAGCATTCAGCTGACAGCCATCGAGATTAAACATTTCTGTGACATGAACTGGGAGACTGCCGCAGATATAACATTATTAGTTATTATTATACCTCATGTAAATTTGTAATGTTTTCATTGGTTGACAACCTGCCACGTGTCATTCTACAAATCGTGATATTCAGTGATGATGCAGTCATATCTTGCCTTACCGTTGAATAAATGTCATGTACCACGGCGGAGCGTTGGACATGACAAATTGTTCCACGACGACATCTGCCGGACCAAGAGTTGCCGCCCATTGTGCGCGCGCCAACATACTTCCCGAAACGAAGATTGATGTGTATCTTCATCGCCCGTTGGTGATAGAAATTAGTGAATGTGATTTGATAATTGACTGAAATGAATTTGGCATCTTTTGAAAAGGTACGTAAGATCGCCGAGAACCTTACTCATCCAAATTATGCGATTGTGTCGACAAACGAACCGAGATCGAACAGTCGATCTTGAAACGGCGTTTTGAAATCAACAACGGTCGCGCAGTGTTAAACACAATATGCTTATTTCACCGTACCATTCTCATTCACCTGATTATAAAGTCCCCATTTTATTCAAATAGGACATTCGGTATAATAAGACAACTATTGCATGTTATAGAGTGGGACAATTGTATAATATCGTTATTATGTAGAATCTAATTGGTACTAGTCTGACCTGGCGTCGTCATCTTACACTGTAATTGTAAATCCAGCCGATATTTTTCAGCCGCAGCCATCGACTCGGTGCTGGTAGGTCGACTTAATTGCATAATTGCTTCAGAGTGGTCAAGTGGTAAAAACAGTGACATGGAGATGCGATGGAGGTTTCCTTACCATAGTATTCGATGTATCTCTTTGATGATCATTATTGGTCCCCCGTGATCGGATATCGATTATATATGATGGTGAGATCAGCTTGAACTGTGTTCCACCTGATCTGGCCTAACCGAGACGGTATGATCCTGGCGAGATAAGCTGGAATTCTGACCTACCTGAGACGATATGATAATGAGATCAGCTTGAATTCTGACCCCCTGAGACGATATGATGGTGAGATCAGCGTGAACTCTGGCCCACCTGAGACGATATGATGAGGAGATCAGCTTGGCCTATGACCTACCTGAGACGATATTGATAGCAGCAGAACATACGGATATGCGGGAGATAAGGTATGTGAATTCATTTGCCGGAAGGGGATAGTCTCTTATATTATTATTCAAATATTTATATATGAGGTTCAGTTACCTTCCACACACAAGAAAAAATAGCATATCGAAAAAATCATATGTTTTAACCATGCTATTTTATTTAACTCATTTTCGTGTGAATCAGAAAATCTAAGAAATAGCATGGATTTCACCGGGATTTTAGGATTCAGTCAAAAATGTTCATTCAACATGCTATCTTACGACAAAAAATAACATTTAATTTCTTATATTTTACCGCTTGTATTACTGTTTCAAATCAGCAACAGAAAATGGGCCCTCCAGCAAGCCTATTACTAGAAGTAGAGATGAGTGCCAAAAATCGCATGTTAAAAGATAGGGGGAAAAACTCAAATTTAAAATGTAGGTAGGCTGAAAATCAAGTGTAATTTGAGATTTCCATCTGATAGCTTAACGACAATCTAGGTAAACCAAGATGGTAAATCAGGAGAATACCGACGTAACGCTATGAAAACTTCGTGCGAAATGTTCGCCGATATTCTGCGAGATTCCATAATAAGCCAATCACGACCATTTCTGACGTTTCTCTCTGATAATGATTGCCGTTTACTTCACGGAGATCAACATCTTCGCACGGCACAATCTTTTGATATTTTCTACCCCCTAACAAAGCCAGACTTTTCGGCTTTGTTAGGGGGTTAGAGGGTGATCTTCACGAACGCTGTCTGGAAATGATGCCATATTTGGATACTGTTTCCCGATAATGTTTATATATTAATCCACGTGCTACCGTGTGTAATTACTGTGGCTGTGATTTCAACAAGCTAGTCACCTGATTGGCTAATAATAGTAGTTTCAGATTCGCATGGGATTTATATAGGGCTGAATTCAGATATAATATTCCGTGATATTATATCTGAGTTTACTGAGATTGGCTAAAATGTTGGCTGTTGAGAGTTCTGATGGATATACTAAGTTCATTATTCGTTCTCAGTTGATATGCTCATTTGTTTCTACATGTTGGTTTGTGGGATATATCGGGTGACTTCCGGTGAACGAAAGGGAACGATCCCCTTGAGACCAACGATCGCTGCCTTGAGTAAGTGACACAGGCCTGTCATATATGATCAATGAACGGTCGTCGATCATTCGTCCATTGTCAGAGCAGGTCACGGACAGTTTAAGAGGTTCCACACACATTCAACTGTCCCCGCATGCTGATACTGGCTACAGACTCCTAAATAATTTACACGTTCGGCAGTATTAACACAATTGTACCGCGCTGATTCCCTAATTGAATTTAGACTTTCATCTTTCGACAGAAAGTAGTTTATTTCAAGCTGTGCGCGCATCTATACATGAGGTCCTCATTTCGCTGTTTTCTCTGCCTGCTGAAAGCAGTGCTCAGGCCCCGCAAATAGTTTCCCGGCGAGGCATGTTATCGAGCAGTGAATCAAAATAAAATTTGCAGCTGAATAGAAGAAATACCATACTTGTAACTGGTACCAACGGCTTTCCATTAATCGTTGCAACGAAAGCGGAAAAAATCGAGAAAATTCTGGTAGAGATTACGTCGGGATCGGGACTTTTTTTATTTAGGAGCCTGCAGCCTACTACATGCGTGCATTGTATATTTTTATCACAGCCAAAAATCATTTGTAACACTTATAGAACATGTAAAAGCGTTCATCTCTGACCAATTCTCGAGTTTGTTGGAATAAGTTGAAATAAGGTTATGGAATTCATCAAGCGGCCTATTTTGAACAATGATGAAAAGAAAAAGTTACTGCAAATTCCACACCGCTACTTATTTCAACAATCGAAATATGTGCCTGGACGGCACTGAACACAGACCGAGATCCAGAAGAAACAATTATAGTAAAACTGGATTGCGAAATGTAAACAAACAACAGATATCCCCGATTTTTTCAATCTCACAAATGAGAAATTCAGTGTCATAACCAATATTCATTTGGGTGTGGGGAGTAATAGTCCATAAGAGAAAAATGTAGTGATCAAAATCTTTTAACCACTGTCGAAGGTCTGAGAATCTGCTTTTGGTAAGTAATCGCATCGCTTTTCACTCATTCAGTTTAAATAATAGACTGAGAAATTATTCTGGAATATTTGCTTGATAAAATATTTTATATAGGGGAATATCTTTATCTATTTTGTACATAAGCACCTATATCTTCTATTCAGGCGCTTTCAAAAACCGATTCATTCAAAGCCCGTTCCTTCTCATTCACCAAACGCTATCTAGACGATCTTCTCGCTGTGGATAATCGCTATATAAATGAGGCAGTGAAGGATATATATCCACTTTCACTGGATTTGAAGGAAACTACTGATAGCTCTACCGGCACATCATATTTAGAACTATATCTCTATAAACATGAAGCGGGCCTTCTCTCTCGCCGACTTTATGACAAAAGAGATGATTACAATTTCGATATCGTAAACTATCTCTTTCTGGCCAGTAATATTCCATTGAGACCTGCATATGGCGTATACATATCTCGTCTAGTAGCATTTGCCAGATCCTGTGTTAAATGTGACAGTTTTGGCGATTTTTTTGGCGATGAAATTTGGCGATACATATCGCATGCTGATAGCAAAATACGAACGTAGCGTGCAATATCTATGGCGCTACGTTTCGTAACTTGTGTCTAATTCCGCTTAACCCGGGGCTAGGGGCCGTATGAACCCATGTACTTCAAGATCCTCATGGTACTCATATGAAGAGTCACAATCAAAGCGTGACTGAGATACATCATTCTTTAGATGACGACTTTACAACGAATATTATGGATTAAGAATACTGATCAGCGATACGGATTTGATATTTTTGGAACATCATGATGTCTGCCGGCATCATTGAAAACTGTTGACCGCTTCTCTCTTGTAGGAAACAAGCCTATGTTTATGTATACTATGATTGTCTTTTTGAATTTGGTGCTAATACTGTTATATGGAATATGGAATAGGTCTTTGGGTTATGGACGCGGATATTCTCTAATGGACGACGGCTGGATTATGAATGACGGACTAGACGCTTGTAATTAATCAACGTCACACAACATTATTGCAGAAACTTATCAATCAGGGCTATACCACCAAGCGCCTCCACTCAAAGTTGTTCAACTTTGGCGATACATGTCGCATGCTGATAGCAAAACACGAGCGTATCGTGCAAGATCTATGGCGTTAGGTTTCGTAACTTATGTATAATTTCGCTTAACCCGGGGCTAGGGACCGCATGAACCCATGTACTTCAAGATCCTCATGGTGCTCATATGAACAGGCGCAATCAAAGCGTGACTGAGATACATTATTCTCTAGATGACGACCTTACAGCGAATATCATATAGATTAAGAATATTGATCAGCGATACGGATTTGATATTTTTGGACATCATGATGCCTTGCCGGCATCATTGAACATTGTTGACCGCTTCTCTCTTGCGGGAAACTAGCCTATGTATCTATATACTATGATTGTCTTTTTGAATTTGGTGCTAATACTGTTATATGGAATATGTATTTGGATTATGGACGCGGATATTCTTTAATGGACGACGGTTGAATTATGAATGACGGACCAGACGCTTGTAATTCTGTACATATCAGTTAATATGTTCAATCAATTAATCACAATACTTGTGAGGGCCTTTGATATCTATCGGAAGTTTGCTGTGCCACGGCGCCTCTAAATAAGAGAGATAACCCCTTTCCGAATTAGACTATACGAGTATTAAAGTGGTTAGTACTGGAGTCACAAATGTATTCGAATTTATCTCTGTCGATCGAGTTTCTCACAGTTTATAAGCAGCCCATGTTAATTTACTCTTCATGTCGGTCGTAAGTTATAATGTTGCTAAACCTACGACATTGAGCCTCCAACATAACATAGGCGGTTTTGAATGGATTTTCTTTGAATTTGAGATGAAAATGCTCAAAATAAATCTAGATACCGTGTGAACTTTCGCTCCTGTGAGAATTTTATGAAAACATCTCGGGAAGGGCTTGTGTTACACACCGTATGGAACAGCAGGTTCGGTGGGAGTTAAAGTTATTTCAGTTTGATCTACTGCTCCGGGGTATGAATTCAAGTTTAGATGATAAATATTGATTGATGTAATCAATATATAAATGTTTGGAGTCTTATCTTCATGAGTCTAGTAAACATAAAAATATAGTAAATGTATCCTGACAGGATACGAGCAGGAACAGCTGCATGGTATAGGTTGTAGTTTGGCGAACCACACTAAGTAAACAAGGTGAGTGAGTGAGTGAGTGAGTGAGCAGGATTTAACGTCGTTTTCAACATTTTTTCAGTCATATCACGACGGTGCCTACATGCGCCAGTGTCCACATAACAGTTCCTATTATCCTAGACACTGATCAGCCCAGCCAGTACAGCACCCGGTCACCTATCCAAGTATTGACCGAGCTCAGCGTTGCTTAACTTCGGCGATCTGACGAGAACCGGTGTGCCCAACGCTATACGCCGTACCTGTTGTAAACAATTTCATATGTAACCTTCACATGGTAAAATATCCCAAAACCTGCACTTAGACCATCATCCCACCTTTATGAAACAGGTAGTGGCAGATGGTTAAAGGTCCCTTATCATCATCAGAGATGAAAAAATCTTTTCATTCTCGGAAATCATTTTTAGTGCAAGAAAGATCGAATATTATATTTTCAATTGAAGAAGAGATTTAACATAAATGTAGCCATGCAAAATATTTAATGTTACTCGAAAGATCTACGATTACGCTAGATCTAGTTCATTATTCTTCTGGTAGAAACACAAAAATCAATTGGTCCGGCTGTTTAAATTTTACACGTGTGGTATGATGGTCTTGAGAAGGTTTAGAATAGTTTAGAATCTTACTCGAAAGATCTACGATTACGCTAGATCTAGTTCATTATTCTTCTGGTAGAAACACAAACATCAATTGGCCCGGCTGTGTAAATTTTACACGTGTGGTATGATGGTCTTCGAGAAGGTTTGGAATAGTTCAGCCTGTGGAAATTGTATACGGGATAATGGCGAACCACGAAACACTTTTATGGGCCATGTCTATAGAAAGAAAATCATTAAATTGAAATTAATTATGTCAGAAGGTTGTCATAGAATCTATACACGTACATTACCACGCATATAAGAGAAGTGGGAAGAGGTGCCGACATACTGACAGAGCCACATGACTTCACATTATAGTCTTCTGGTTAACCTATTCTAAAGCACATACCAAGAATCTAACGATTCGTGATATGTGTTGTATCTCAGGTACGCTTTTATTGTACCTGTTCATGTGGCAACTTGGTTGACATGACCACACGGCCCCTAGCACCGGCATAAGCGGTATTAGATACAAATCTAGAGAGCTATGATGGAAATGCTCTGACAACTCGTATATTGGTAATTGGTGAGCTGTGTCGCTGTGACAACTCGTACAGTGGGGATTGGTGAGCTGTATCGTCGTCAGATGAAAATGACGGCATTTAACACAAAATACTAATCTGTAAGGCCCGATGTCGACCCAGCATCAACTTTCCACAATGTCAACATTTATCAAAGACCAAAAGGTCTGTACAGGGGGCGGGCCTCGTGGACGACAGGTCCACCAGCAGAATCTCACCATACACAGGTAAAAATTACAACGCATATAAGGGAAGTGGGAAGAGGTGCCGACATAATGACAGAGCCACATGACTTCACAGTATAGTCTTCTTGTTAACCTATCCATCCATGCCGTTTTATCCCTGCCAGAGCTATAGGTAGGATGTTCGCAGCTTATAAATAAGTGATGAAGAAACCGCTATATCAATTTTCTTCTCCCATGTGGTATTAAAAATTCCACAGGAACTGTCTGTCTTAATGGCCGTCCTGGTTTGGCAGGAGGTGGAGTACGTTTATTAATTGACGGGAAGATCAGCTGGCTTATCACGAGTCATATACTTAACATGAGGTCGGACAGAAACTAATTAGCTCACCTCAATATTAATGGACCGCTGAGAGTTTCCTTGGAATTCTCAGCAGGAACGAGATATGGCCTATTTATCGTTTAACTTCTTATTTATTAGACCGGTTGGCATGCGGAGAAATAAATTAGGTAAATATTTGTGTATCGTGCAGCAATATTTTTTTTGCAGCGAACTTTTCGAGTTTTATCTTCATGAATCTGGTAAACATAGAAATATAACAGCTAAACTGAGAATTTAGTGACTTATTGTTCAGTATTTGTGAGTTAAAATTAAAATAATTTGAAACTCCAGATAGAACACCGATATACGATAGAACAAGGTTGATATTAGGTCTCACTCAAACGTTATAGGTCGGTCATTTTTCTCATTAAATTAACATTGAATGTACGTCAGACGACGTCGATATTTAGTCAATGCCTTCGCCGGACGTTTTATCAACATTAATCGAATGAGCAAAATGACCCCCATACAACATTTGCATGGAACTTATTATCCACGTTGTTCCACTCTCTGGAGAACTGACTCATAAAGCTTTCATATTAATCCTATCTGGCCTGCCTGGGGGGGACTAATTCGCGTCATTTTGTGACTATTTGTATAATCCTAGGTTCAAAGGATCATGAGAAATCCTAGGTTCAAAGGATCATGGGAAAATTCAAAATGGCGACCTGTTCTCAGAAAATCGTGAATAAAATGGCATAACAGTGATTTAATTTGCTAGAACTAATTATTCTCTATCATACTAATTAGTTTTTTTCGAGAAAATGTCCAAAAATTATACTTTTAAAACTCGGTCCACAGAATAGGCGAAAATGGAAAGATGACGTTACTGTGACGTCATCATGGCGGCCATCGCGGATTTTTTTTTTAACATTTTCATGTACATGTAGAGATTGACCCCAGATACATAGTGTGGAAAATTTCATTTTCCTACTCCTCGCACAGTAACCAAAACAAATAGGGACCGGGGGAGCAAATCCCTCCCCCACCTCAGGCTGAGACAGCACCCCCCCCCCCCCTCGCCCCGATTGCCTAGGCCTGGTAGGGTTAAAACCCAGATTTATTTGGATATTTGTCAGAATATCAGCGTTCAGTCATCGCAGCAATGCTTGCAATTATTAAACTGATTTCATTTTAAAATGTTGAATCGACAAATCAAGTGTTTTCAAACGTGGCGATACCCCCTGGCCACACTGGAGGTTCTATGGTGATCCGTTACAATTTCGGCAACGTCAACCCTATCTGACTTGTCCAGGCCTGGAGGCGGGCCATTTCGGCCTCCCTATTTATTTACTTATCCCTTGAGCTAGGGACCTGAAACTTACCACACTATACCCTTGGGTCAAGCTCTACTAGAAAATGTATTTAAAAAATCCAAGCTGGCCGCTATGATGACGTCACAGTGACGTCATTATAAAAAAGGCATCTTTGCTCGATTTTTCGACTTTTTATTTATGTAATTCCTCTCAAGAAACTGCATTATAAATTAGTAAATATTAATCTGATATGAAATAAAATAGTTTTTGTCCACTTTTCCTCGCGAAAATGCAGCAATTTTGAAGAAAATTGAGGAGAACATGACTTTTCTGATAACCCTCGTGGCCGCCATCTTGAATTTACCTATGATCCTCTGCTCAGGGGGCCATGCAAATAGGCTCATAATGACCCCAATATGATAAACCATAAATTCACGAAGTAAGAGCTCTCATTTTTTATTGTCGTTCCGGAGATAGCCCAGAAAGTTGGCCTCCCCCCCCCCCCGTCCCCCCCAGGCCTGGTAGGGTTAACATGGATAGGAGATGCCTTTTATACATCAGACTCGATACCGCCTGTATATCTGTTTATACTATCATGCAGTGGATACATGTTGGCTACATAGTAAATTTCGAACTACAACTACATATATCACTGAATGTTGTCTGAAGAGCAGCCATATTACTATTTATATCCAATTATATTAAGGACGATACGATACAAATAGTTGTGCTGGATGGACCAGTCCTGTGCGAGGCTGGAAACCGTGCCCTTTGGCACCAAATCGCCAGCAGTAACCACTCGGCTACTTCAGCTTCCACAAAATAGGAAGTTCGGTGATCGGAGTCTCGATCACGTACATTAACAACCCCTCTGATAGACTGAATAATGACACAACTCCTAAAGCAATAAACTGTTTATATACAAATTTATTTAATCTGATCAACACAGCAGTGTTTAAACACAGTACATAGTACGGGTGAGAGAACTATTTTGGACTCTTCCTGTTGTTCCACACTCAGCCTTCCTGGATATGGACGGTTTTGCACATGTTTGAAAAGGAAGTTGAAACTCATCATTGTTCAAAATTACACCCATCTACATCATCTTATTCTGTCAAAAAATCAACTTTGAAAAAAATGCAACTGTTGTTTACCTCAAATTTTTACAGTGAATTCAATTTTACACAGAAAAAAAAAATCCTTAAAATTTAAGGAAAAAATATTCCCAGACTATTACACCAGCGAAATATTCCTTAACACAACTAAGGAATATTCCCCACCATGTTAAGGAAATTCCATAACATGCTACGGAATATTCCTTGTTGAAGTTTAAGGAATATTTCACTGGTGTAATAGTCGGGAAATATTCCTTAAATTTTAATGATTTTTTCTTTCAGTGTATGTTCGCACAGATGCACTAAATGTGTTTCAAGGAGATACTTGTCTTCAATGTATCAATTTTGGAAATTGGCACCACGTGAATTGAATGGAGAAGGAAGGGTGCTCCTGCCCTCCAAGCATTGTCAATGGCACTCTGCTGGTTTGTTTGGTGCCATGGGGGTACCTGAAATATCCTCCGATTATTCGCAATAAAAATTATTCTAACTTCATTAACATATGCCAGTGAAATAAACAGTATATGAATAATTAGTTCAGGACTTATCTGATTAATTATAGCTGCAGTTGAAAAAAAAACACCATTTGATTCTGAAGTGTCCAAAATATCTTCCTCAATGGTACTGTCGACGCGCTAATTCTGTTGACCTTTCAATGCTCTGAACGCGAAGATGAAAGCACCGATCAACGTGAAAAATACGTCAAAGATCAGTTCTAGGTAGCAGATATCTGATGCCAAGTTTCATCCCAAGCAGCCCATTATGTTAGAAATTACGCGAAAACAACCTCTCCAAAACGTGCAAAATAGCGTTGTGACCCGTAGTCCTACCACTTTAACGTTCGTGATTCGCCATCCACCTGAAAACAGGTCCGGCTACTGAATGGGATTATCAGATTATTCTACTCGGTCAGCTGCGTCGACTATATTTATATATGAATTAATTATGAATACCGAAGTTAAATAGCACTGATCGATATAGATTGACCTTCTAAACTCATTCTGACTGGTTTGTCCTTAAGGTTACTTTGTCGGGTCCCAGTTGCGTACTTGTACGTATCACAATTTTGCTTCATTACGGGGCAGTGCTTTTTTTGTATCCATACAAACTATACATTTTCTGAAAGCCCTTGATTCAAGGAATTTAGATAAATAAATAACTTTCTCGAATTGGTTAAAAGAATCGATTTATTTAAAGATAAATGATGTCATTTAAAAAAGTATATTCCTCTAAATCACGCGCTAATAACTCTCTCAGTTTTCATCAAACAAACTTGCTTTTTGGAATAATGAACTTTACCATTTGAATAAAAATAGGTTGCCTCAGTTTTTTTAGTTTGGGGCCTAGAAGTTATTTTATCGTCGTGCAAAGTTGAAAGATTGAAAAAATCTACAAAAACTCGACTCCTCTCCACTAAATCATAAATAATTCATGAACAGGGCCGAACTTATAAAATTTGAGTCAACATTTTGAAGATCTACATGATTGGAATATTGTGTCCAAAGTTAATGTTTGTACATCAAATTAGAAATTAGAACGGGAAAACCACTTTTTGGCGAAAACCTAAGTGAAAAAAAATGGCCAAAAACCAATCAGTGCACTACTGCACCACGAATGGTTTGAGTTTTAAAAAGTCATGTTTTTTTTTTACCACAATGCACTAATTTTCATAATTTCTTTTTCCCCCAACTTGTAGGTTTGACTGTGTACTCTGGTATAAGACCAAAAAAAATCGAGATTTTGAAGCTTCGACCCCATACAGATCCGCTCTCATTAAAAGTCAAGTCTTGCGCGGTAGAGGCCCAGTAGCAGTGCGGTAGAGGCCCAGTACCAGCGCAGCACCAACGCGGTAGCAACGCGGTGGTGGCGCAGTAGCAATGCAGCAGCAACGCGGTAGGAGCACAGTAATTACTGCGCAGCCTTTCTTGCATAATTACCGCGGTACGCGTACATTATTCTGGGATCAGGAATGTTGATATCTAATACAAAGATTAAAAGATAACATGTATGCAAATGGCCCAGATACGGATTTCACTCAAGGTCTGTTTTGCGTATCACTGTTTTCGGAGATGAGAAAGCATCTGAACAGGGACATACAATAGTCATATCACACAGGATTTTTCCCAAAAGATGACGATTACAACGAGTTGAAGATTTGCCTAATCATTATTCAGGAATTGTACATTATTTACTATTAGGGTGCACACTAGAGTTATTCAGTTCCAGCCGGAAATTAAAAAAAATGGGGCCCCCCCTCCGACCACCAAAAGTCAAATAATCCTGTTATATCCATATATCACCTGAAAGAGAATATTTGTATCATTACTACAAGGCATATGCCATTTTTGTAGCAAAAAAAATCCTTGCAAACCCCTTTACAATTGCTTCAATTTTCTTGAAACCCCATCACAATGTAGAAAAAATTGGTCATAAACGGTCCATTTTCCATCAAAATACACATCTCGTCTTTCACGTCGAGCGGTCAATTTTAAATGGTTGAGAAGAAGCAGGAACTTTGTACTACCCCTTTTTGTCAAATTTTCTTGCGGAAAATGAGTCATGATTCTCGCGCTCACCAAAGGAGCATAGCTGAGGTCAGTGAAACGTTAATGACCCGAGATATCAACAACCATAAACGTAGGAAGATATATAATGTGGTAAGAGACGTCGGCCTCATTATGAAATCCGGGAAGGGCCATTCCTGTGAAACTGTGTGTGCAAGTTTGGCGTGATTTTTCTCAATTTTTTTTTCTTGTTCATGTTAACCTGTGAGTCTTTTCAAGCATAGCGATAAACAACTTACTTACTATCCGCCGTATTGTGGATATCAGATCAATTACTTTTCCCCTACCCTACCTTTGTTTTGTGGAATTTGCCACATCAAGCTGAGTTTTGGGGTTATTACTTAAGAATTCCTTTGCTCTATAGAATCAACGTTTAACCAGCTATACATAAACCAGGATTGATGCCCAGCTTTTCATTGAAACGAGATAAACGAAGAAAGCCTAACCAGAACTCAAAAAACAGCCAAAGTGACGGACATTTGGTACTCTGCTATCTTCGATGAACAAGAATAATTGTCAAAATTGTCGTAGAGTACAAATTCTTTCCATTTATCCCTTGCTGCCGAGTGATTTCGTATTGAAAAATACTTCTGCCAAGTTTATTTTGTGGCTATAAGACCTACTTGCACCAGTCACACAAACTGTATATCAGTACAGGGGAGATAACAGTTGTATGAAGTTATACAGCAAATATCTAATACCTGGTTATTCACTAAACGACCTTCGAATACGGTAACTGTTTCAACCCGAAAATCCCTAGTACTCTGTATGAGTAACTACGAAATATTCTAAAAGTTATATCGTAAATAAATTGGGAATGATCGTGCAGCATTCCTTTGTAATTCATACATGTAGATGTGTTCTTTATGGTATATTGAATTAGGAGTTAATAACCGCCTTAGTGAATATTATCGTGTAATAATTTGTCGATGTTTAGTTTTAGACCGTCAATCAAAAAACCGAGCGGCGTAGCCGCGAGGTTTTTTGATGAGGTCTAAAACTAAACATCGACAAATTATTACACCATAATATTCACTAAGAAGGTCATTAACTCCATTCTAACATGCACAATGATAAATATTTCCTCATTTCATAAGCGGAATGGCAAATTTTCTGCAAACTTGTCACGTTTTGATGCGAGAATTTCGTGACTGGTTTGCGGGCCATGCTCACGCGTGCTGTCCGTCCACGAGCTGCAGCTGTGTGAACTCCGCCCACTGCGCACTGAATGAACCAATCGTCGCTAAGCTTTGCGGCACTGCGTCACAAGAATGAGACGTCACCAGTTCGACACGTGAATGAAACAGAACTCAACAAACAAATGAAGATTATCGTGTGATAATCTTCGTATGTTTTGAGGTCTGGACCAATCAGCGCACGGCTATAACGTGGAGCATGTCAGAATATAATTTCAGTACCGAGGCACGCATTCATCAAATTTTGTATTGACGAAAAGACTCACCACATTAAAACTGTCCTTCACTTCGCGAACAATTTGGCAATATCTCGAATTTGCCTTAGTCCACCCCAGCCCCTGTCTTTCTCTTTTCACTGTAGATACGGATATTTTCAAACCAATTTCCTTTTCCAGCTTCCTTTGGAGCTCTGGGGCTGTAGTTTGGTCATCAGCATCAATCGTATTATCAATGAACGCTAAATGTTCTGTCGATAATTTTCTTTTTTCTGGCTGCTTTCTACTTCTCGGTTTCTTCACTCCTTGAAGAATTTCTATATTCCTTCTTTCTCGGTATCGTTTGATTGCCCTGCTGTGTATTTATAGCACTTTATCTTCCTCGGCTATTTTCTTCCGAATGACTGGTGGTGACATCCCGAGCTTACTTAGGCCTTCGATTCTCCGTTTGAGAAACGCAGAAATACGGCGTTGAATTGAACCGACCCAAAAGTTATCAATAAAGACCAGAGAACATAATCTGACAAAACTACGTATATCTCCCTTTATACTGGTATATATATAGGCAGTTGGTGGGTGTTCAGATGAGTCAATAACATTAAATGTCATAATTCTAAACACATTACAAGCGTCTAGTCCGTCATTCATAATCCAGCCGTCGTCCATTAGAGAATATCCGTGTCCATAATCCAAAGACCTATTCCATTTCCATATAACAGTATTAGCACCAAATTCAAAAAGACAAAATTATACATAAACATAGGCTTGTTTCCTGCAAGAGAGAAGCGGTCACAGCACAACATTTTACCGAAAACGCGGGGTGTTTGTTAGAGATAACGTGTAAAAATATTGAGAATATCTATTTGAGCACAGGTAAGTGAATTCAATAAACTTGTTTATTGTAGTTATAAACAGCTGACATGGAACAACATTGTAGAGTAAATGCTGTTTGTTATTTCAAGAGATTAAACGCAGAAATATACAGCATATTAAGCAAACTATAGCCACCTCGCACATGGACGTCTTGGACAAACGACAACAATACTATGTTGATAGTGTGTTTACAGGCCCATATTTACACCATCACATTTGATTTGACAAAATAGTCAAAATTCTGTACGTTTTCGACTCCAAAACCATTAATATAAACTAAAATATAAACTTTCCCACACTAACCGTGCGTAAACTAACCATTTACCACGCCTATGAAAACATTATTTCATAAATTTTCACTCAAAAATAATATACACAAAATTCACATTTCCATGTACTTTGCTCCAGACACGAATAGATACTGGGAGGAAATAACTGTTTTATCGGTCTGATGATCGGGAGAAATCGCCACCGAGCAGGGGCAAAGGAAAAATTGGTGCGCAAGATGAATGATATGACTTATCAGTGGTGAGAAATGTAGGCATATATCGTTCATGATTTCATTTTACCCCAGTGGTATAGAAGTCGTCTCTTGGTATTTTGGACGTGAATAATTCCACAGGGAATGTGAGTCTGGAATGTATCATGACGTCACGGAATACGTCACGATGTAGGCGCGCATCTCATTCTGGATGAAAGTCACATAAATGACATCTGCCTTGTAGTAATAGTACAAACATTCTCTTTGAGATAATTTATGGATATAACAGATTTGCGTTAAAGATTATTTGACTCTTGGTGACCGGAGAGGAGACTCCTTTGTCTTTTTTCCGGTTAACTGGATAACTGTAGAGTACACGTTTATGGGAATGGCTTCATCACGGAGCGAATATACATCATAATGTCAGTTTGCTTAATTTTACCATGCTGATTTCATCTAAAGCACTCAATTTTTTCTCGTTTTCAATACAAACCATAGACTCGAGAAAACGAATCCACAGTATGCTTTTCTGTGTACTACATGGTGAGTTAATAGCGGTATTAGATATTTGCTGTATAACTTCATACAACTGTTATCTCCCCTGTACTGACATACATTTTGTGTGACTGGGGCAAGTAGGTCTTATAGCCATAAAATAAACTTGGCAGAAGTATTTTTCAATACGAAATCACTTGGCAGCAAGAGATAAATGGAAAGAATTTGTACTCTACGGGTTTTGATAATTATTCTTGAAGTTCATCGAAGATAGTAGAGTGCAAAATGTCCGTCAATTTGGCTGTTTTTTGAGTTCTGGTTAGGCTTTCTTCGTTTATCTCGTTTCATTGAAAAGCTGGACGTCAATCCTGGTCTATGTATAGGTGGTTAAACGTTGATTCTATAGAGCAAAGGGATTCTTAAGTAATAACCTAAAATCCAGCTAGATGTGGCAAATCCCACAAAACAAAGATAGGGTAGGGGAAAAGTAATTGATCTGATCGGCGGATAGTAAGTAAGTGTTGTTTATCGCTATGCTTGAAAACACTCATAGGTTAACATGAAGAAGAAGAAAATTTGAGAACAATCACGCCAAACTTTCACAGGAATGGCCCTTCCCTGATTTCATAATAAGGCCGACGTCTTTTACCATAATATATATCTTCCTACGTTTATAGTTGTTGATATCTCGGGTCATTAACGTTTCAATGGCCTCAGCTATGCTCCTTTGGTGAGCGCGAGAATCATGACTCATTTTCCGCAAGAAAATTTGACAAAAAGGGGTAATACAAAGTTCCTGTTTCTTTTTACCCATTTAAAATTGACCACTCGACGTGAAGGACGAGACGTGTATTTCTATGGAAAATGGACCGTATATGACCATTTTTTCTACATTGCGATGGGTTTTCAAGGAAATTGAAGGGGTTTGCAAGGATTTTTCTTTTGCAACAAAAATGGCATATGCCTTGTAGTAATGGTACAAATATTCTTCTATATGGATATAACAGGATTATTTGACTATTGGTGGTCTGAGGGGGACCCCATTTTTTATTATTTCCGACTGGAACTGGATAACTCTAGTGTGCACCCTAATAACAAATACTGTACATTTCCTGAATAATGATTAACCCTATCTGGCCGGGGCTTTTTGGGACCTGTCCAGCCCTGGGGGGGAGCCGAAATGGCCCTCCTAATTATTTTTCTTACCCCTTGAGCTAGGGGGCTGAAACTTATCACACTATACCCTTGGGTCAAGCTCTACCAGAAAATGTGAAAAAATCCAAGATGGCCGCTTTGATGACGTCACAGTGACGTCATTTTCCAAAACGGCATTTTTTGGTCGATTTTTCGGTCAAATTTTCCGAATTTTTTATTTTTGCAATTTCTCCGCAAAAACTGCATGATAAATTAGTAAATATTAATGTGATGTGAAATAAAATAGTTTTTGCCCATTGTTCATCGCGGAAAAGCAGAAATTTTGAAGAAATATGACAAAAATATCACTTTTCTGCTACCCCATGTGGCCGCCATCTTGGATTTACCCATGATCCTCTGCTTGGGGGGTCATGCAAATAGAATGTCAAAAAAAATGACCCCAATATGACAAACTATAAAGTCACGGAGTTTCAGCTCTCCATTTTTTGTCGTTCCGGATATAGCCCAGAAAGTTTGGTAGGGAGGGCATAATGCCCCCCCCCCCCCAGGCCAGGTAGGGTTAAGGAAATCTTCAACTCGTTGTGATCGTCATCTTTTGCGAAAAATCCTGTGTGATATGACTATTGTATATCCCTGTTCAGATGCTTTCTCATCCCCGAAAACAGTGATACGCAAAAACAGACCTTGAGTGAAAGCCGTATCTGGACCATGCATACATGTTATCTTTTAATCTTTGTATTAGATATAAACATTCGTGATCCCAGAATAATGTACGCGTACCACGGTAATTATGCAAGAAAGGCTGCGCAGTAATTACTGTGCTCCTACCGCGTTGCTGCTGCATTGCTACTGCGCGACCACCGCGTTGCTACCGCGTTGGCACTGCGTTGGTACTGGGCCTCTACCGCACTGCTACTGGGCCTCTACCGCGCAAGACTTGACTTTTAATGAGAGCGGATCTGTACGCAAAGAAGCAAGAACTAGCGGCGCCACCTTCAGACAGATGTTGCTGAAATGTAATACGGACTGGCGTCTTGCCGCAAGGAATGCATATTCCGAATTTCGGAAGAATCCAACAAAGCGTTAGGAAGTTATCGCTTCGAACAGACATGGACGGACACACGGACATCCACGGACACAAAGAAGCAAGAACCATTTTAAAGTCCCCGACCGCGTTGCGGCGGGGGACAAAAATAGTGACAAAACCAGGGCTCAAATGTATTTGTCTTCAGGGACACAGTCAACTTCAAACATGTCCGAAAAAAGATGCTCTGTGAAATTGAACTCATGATCACTGACGGAAGTAGTATAGAAAACCCCGAAGAGGTCATATTGACCTCTTTGCACTTAAACTTGAGGGATAACTCTTGATTTCCCAAAACCATCCGACAGGGGGCGCCACCAGCTCAAGAGAGCTCCCCGCAAAAGGGAGGTAACCTTTGATGCACTTTTGTGGTTTTTGGCAAATGCCGGGTTATCTTCCCTGATTCGAACATTTGCATATTAAATCTATACGAGAAAATGCCTGTATGGGGTATGGATGATCCGATGGGGTCGTATGAGGTATCATTGTGAAACTTATGTGAAGGGGCATCTGATGGGCTGGGTGTGGGGTTGAAATAGCGTCATTCTGCGCATGCGCGGTGGACAAAGGATATGGAAATAGACGTTTTGGGATCTAGGGGAGCCACTAATGGTCCGATTGGGTCGAGTGAGGTATCAAAGTGAAGCATTCGTGAAGGGGCATCCGATGGGCTGGGTGTGGGGTTGAAATACCGTCATTCTGCGCATGCGTGGTGGACAAAGGGTATGGAAATAGACGTTTTGGGATCTAGGAGAGCCCCCAATGGTCCGATGGAGTCGTATGAGGTATCAATGTGAAGCCTATGTGAGGGGACATCTGACTGGACTAGTGACTCGGGCGTTGTCACCATTTTGCGCATGCGCAGACAGGGAATTGTTGGAAAAGGGTATGGAAATAGACGTTTTGGGGTCTGGGTGAGCCACGAATGGTCCGATGGAGTCGTATTGGGTATCAATGTGAAGCCTATGTGAGAGGGCATCTGCCTGGATTAGTGTCTCGGCCGTTGTCAACATTCTGCGCATGCGCAAAAAGGAAATTGTGGGAAAAGGGTATGCAAATAGACGTTTTGGGATCTAGGGCAGCCACTAATGGTCCGATGGAGTTGAGTGAGGTATCAATGTGAAGCATTCGTGAAGGGGCATCCGATGGGGTGGGTATGGGGTTGGAATATCGTCATTCTGCGCATGCGCGGTAGACCAAGTGTATGGAAATATACGTTTTGGGGTCGAGGTGGGCCACTATTGGTCCTATGGAGTCGTATGAGGTATCAATGTGAAGCACACATGAGGGGGCATCCGTCTGGGCTAGTGTTTCGGCCGTTGTCAACATTCTGCGCATGCGCAGACAGGGAATTGTGGGAAAAGGGTATGGAAATAGACGTTTTGGGGTCGACATGGGCCACTATGGGTCCTATGGAGTCGTATGAGGTATCCATGTGAAGCATTCGTGAAGGCGCATCCAACGGGGTAGGTGACATGTGGAACTGACGTCATTCTGCGCATGCGCAGCAGACCAAGTGTATGGAAATAGACGTTTTGGGGTCTAGGGCAGCCCCTAGTAGGCCGATCGGGTCGAGTGAGGTATCAATGTAAAGCAGTCGTGAAGGGGCATCCGCCTGGACTAGTGTGTCGTCCGTGTTTGACATTATGCGCATGCGCAGACAGGGAATTGTGGGAAAAGGGTATGGAAATAGACGTTTTCGGGTCTAGGTTGTCTACTATGGGTCCGATGGAGTCGTATGAGGTCTTATTTTAAAGCTCTCGTGAAGGGGCAGCCGCCTGGACTAGTGTGTCGTCCGTGTTCAAGAGTCTGCGCATAAGCAGTCTGGTTGTAGTATAGAAATATACACATGGGCGTGTGTTTGGTGTACTCAACCCCATATGGGTCCATGGTTGAGGTTTGATGGTGTGGGTTCTGCCCAAGTGGGTGTGACGTCACTTCCGGTTTCACTAAAACTACCTCCGAACACAAAAGAGTTCCAATTTTTCCTTAGCCTAGCGTTTATCCATTCTTCCGAAGCATCCATGTATAGAGGAGGATCTCCGACAATATTGCCATCTATTTCCCTATGTGAAATGGCCAGTGGGGAACCCTCAGTTTTTCACAGAACCGTATTGGCACGAAAAAAACTTAATAAATATATTAAACTTAATCTATAGGTGTTGGACGAGTCTCCACTCACCGTCTTCCTGGTCTTTACCTACACCTCGAACCTCACTTCACTCCACCTGTTGCTCTTGTAACCTTGTAACTTCTCGTCAAATGTTGGAATGCCCACTCTTAACCTAGACCAAAACATGCACTTGGTCTGTGGGCTGATTTCATTGGCTCTCTATTTTACTGCAGTGCTCTTGCATCGTTTTCTAGGCATTGATGGGATATATTTGATCCCATCCTAGGCCACTGATTGGCTATTTTCTCAACCCATTCATGGACTGAGTCCCCACATGTGCCACATGGGGCATTCATGCTCACACAGAAAACACGCAAGACAGATTTTTGAGATCTCATTTTTTTATTCAGTGAACAACAACAACGTGAGAACAACCACGTGAAAAAACTGAAGCCCGGAACAGGGGGCTTTACGTGAAAAAATTTACGCCCAGAACGGGACATCTCGGTCCCCGGCCTTGGGGTACTCGTCAAACATGTGGACGATCGTCTGCTTGGAATGTCCCCGACATCGATGGTACAGGTAAAACAAGCAATATTGTCCGCACACACTACTGGTCAGGCTTTGCAACGTTTTGGTATTCCAACACCACGTCTCTGTGCCTTGATCCACGAAGTCTGTTAAATCGGAATGCAGGGGTGGTAGGCCGTACGGGTCAAAGTATTCGCCCTGCTCTTCTGTCAAGTACACGGCCACCCAGTGTTGACCGGGTCGATCCATCGGGTCTGTATTCAGCACGTAAGCAGCAGGATACACACGGTCTAATGGGAACACGTCTCGGGCGAACACTCCTTGAAAGACCATGCGTGTCCCTGGATCATTCTCCAGCACGGTGCATATCTGGTCTGTATCCATGTTAGGTGGCAAAGTCACACAGGACGTTACGGCTTTTATCGATTTGAATAATGTTGTCAAACTCAGCGTAGCAAATCACATTGATGGTTTTCGGTAAAGGTGTCCCGAAATGCAGTTCCAAGCGTAAGTTGCCTTTCTTGACAAGACTCAGTTGATGATCGTTGTCTAAGGTGGGGGTCAGATCGAAACAGAACAATGTGTATCCTTTGCCGAAATCGTCTCGACTGATCATATTTCCCTCGTTTTGGTTGATTTGGCCAGTTGCTGTGAAGAGGTTCAGATAGCTCCGGATGTAATTGGCCGTTCCAAAGTTAGGTTGTAAGGGGCGTGCCGGTACCTGTTGGCCATCCACATGCAGGGCCACGAAATTGATAAAGAACGCTTTTAGGTTGAACGGATTCCTCGAGAGTGTCCCATTATAACTGACGTTCTCCACACAGGCTAGGGTTAAACACTTGGGCAAATCCCCCAGGAACAGGTTTTCTTGATTGACAATCATATTTCCTTTAGGGACAGAAAAGACCTTGGTCTGTACTCGTCGAATCGGGTACTGCGCTGGTTTTTTCTCCAAGGCTCTGATGTGCCCCAACTGTACACCTGGGCTAGGTTTCACTTTGCGTACAAACAGACTGGGTGACAATGTTAAACTCGAGGTCCTCACTCGGGGCCATCAAGGCAAACGCAGGCGTTGCGCGCACTAGTCGTATTTTGACAGGTACTCCATTCAAGAGGTATCGGTCCTGCATGAATAAGTCCGCATGCAGGCGTCCCATCATATCGACCGAGTGACTCTCTGCTGTGGCATCCACTCTCTCCGTATAGCCGTCATTATCGGGACTCGCTTCCATATTGCCTGGGCTATCTCGGTAGAACAACGGGGCTGTCAAATACGACTTTTTAGCATCACTCCCATAGGATAATAGTGTTTCGATGTAGGCTCGGTACGGGTACGTGTTTGTTGAGGCGCTCACCAGTTTATCACTGAGGGCTATATCCACTTGCTGGAATAGCGAATGAAGCCAGAGATTCACTGGACCCACGCGTGCATCTGCTTTGAGGACAGACCCATCTTTGTTGGTGATTTTAGCTTTCACATATAGGTACGTATGGGCTAAATCCAGGTAGGTCGTATCTGCGTTGGTGATGGTGAATTCAATGGGGCCTGTGGCCGTAATGCTGGAAAGGGGGAGATGTTCCACCCATTGACCCTCTTCGGCACTGGTCTGAGTAGGTGGGACGGTCCATAAATCAAATTCACTGTTGGTAGAAGGACACGACTCGGCGTGGATGAAAGCCATGTTTAAGAAAAGATATCCTGGGTCGGTCGTCGACTGGTGCGTGGTCTCGGTGGTGCAGTCTTTTATTCCCTACGGTGCGTTGTGCTTTGGCGACCAAGACGCCTCCTGCTTCGTTGGCTCGGCGTTTCAGTGCTTCTTTGGGTGCCGCACCGCCCAAGACATCACCCGCGACTTGCAGTCCACTGCGTACCGCTTGTTTGCCGATGGCTTTGACCCCACGCGTCACCAAGGGGAAGAACGTTTTGACGATGCTCCCGAGTATGTTGCCCAGCCCATGTCCTCGTTGCATGCGTGTACCTGCAAAGACCGGAAAGCTACCCCCGGCCTGTTGGGTATAATAGTCCATATAGCTGCGTGCATCACGCTCGTAAGGCACCTTCATTATGCAAAGTGAACCGCTCGGACTTGACGGAAATGAAGTGTCAGCACCACTTTCCCACGCTCGAATGCGATCTGTTGACCGGTGTCGTCTCTTATATCGATGACGATGGAGCTAATATCGGTCTGACTGACGGGTAGATAAACGATGTGCCTGAAACTGTGGGTGACTTGAGCTCCATACTCGCCTTTCGCCGGGCAGACGCGTAGTAGAGGTACGTTGCTGTCGCCGACAATGTGTGCATCGACCACGTCTGAGTAGATGTACAGGCCATACATACCACCACGCATGTCCATCGGGATGTGGCCTATCTCGCCGGTGGGACCAGCGTACCCCTGTAGATCGAAACCCAGCATTTGCTGTAGGGTAGGACTGATTTCGACACTCACGTTGGGGCTGAGAGTAAGACTGGCCTTGTCGTTGTGTGCGTTGTAATCCAAGTCCACATGATTTTTGAAGGGGAAAGTTTTTATGGGTTGTGAAGTATTCGTGACGTCCCTTAGAGACTTATAATGCATCAGACTTCTCAGCCCATCCTTGGGAGTATCGTATTGACCTTCGGGTAGTTTGAGTCGGGTTTCTTGTCCTTCGTAGGTCACCTCGTACCACACTTCACCACCTCGCACGTTGTACCACGAGTAAGGGTATTGGATATCCACGAGTCCACATTCCCAGCGTCCAGGTAAATGCAACGGTTGTGGTAACTGGGTCACGTACTTGGTCAAGGTGTTGTCAGGAAACACATCAGCCGAGCTGTTACTGAGTAGGGTGAGGTAAAACATGACGACTGAGCTTTCCTGCTGCTGCTGTTGGTTTTAATACTTCTCCCAGCCCTTGGGCGCTAATCGTCGTGATGGTCGCGGCGACTTAGATCTTGGTGGTTGCAGGGGGTGGCGTGGTAAAAGGGATGAAAAAGTAGGTGCCCGCCGTGGTGGTGTTTTGGGGGGAGACTCCGGTCCCCAGTCCCGAGAAGGTTGTGGAGTTTGTCGTTGTGCGTGCACCGGTGATTCACGCTGCATCCAGGCCCAGCGCTCGGGGTTCCCCACCAATTCCTGTGGTACATGTATGTCTTTCAAGCCTTGAGCGAAGACCTCCCACCTTCGAGGATTCGTGTGCGACCTGCGTTGACGCATCAGGTCATTCACTAAATCCGTCATGTGGGTACCGGGGACCACCTGATTCTGTACCAGGAGTTCACCTTTATCATTCCAAGTCATGTTAGGATTCTGTTTCATTCGTTGTAATACCAGGCCAGCTTGTTTCTTGAACGATGCAGGTACACTCTTCAGGACTTCGTCTTCGACCCACTGTGGGGCTGTGGGTGGTACCCCTGGTAATGGTGGCTGTTGGAGCTGTGCTGAGGTTGGTGGTGGCGGTGCTGCTGGGGTAGAGCGGGTTTTGTATTGGTCCATGAACGTCATGTACCGCTGAAGCGTTTCATTGTACTGTTGTACTTTCTCACTGTCGCTTAACCCCGGTCGTTGTAAGATCTGACCCATCTCTTCATCGAGTGTGTTTATCGTCTTCACCGTAGAGGGTACGGGGTACGGTGATTGGAGGTTTGAAGGAGCCGAGGTTCGACGAGGACCATTTTTTTCGTGTGGTTCATTGTCGGCCGAACAGTCCACCCAATACTGGACCCAACACGGAAGCCGCCAACGGTGCTAAAATGGCTCCGAGAAAGCCGCCTTGCTGTAACACCTTTTTCTTTTGTGTTTGAGAGACTCGCTTCTGGACTAAGGTTCGCAGACCTGTCTTATGCTTGGCCAACTTCGCCTTCTGAGCCGGAGTCAGTGGTACGTTCCCTTTTAAGATATTGAGTCCAATCTCACACATACAGCACACGAGAGCAGGGTCTGCGCCGCGTACAATGGTTCGAACCAACTCGGGTGGGGCCGTCTTCAATACACGGAGCGTCGGAGCATGCTTCCGTACTCGAGCAGACATCATGTACAACTGATGCTAGAACCCACAACCTCGCCCTTTTTATCTACCTACCTCGTGAATATTGAACAGAGACAAAAGTCAACCATGATATGGTATTAATTCTTTTATTATCCCCAACATCAAACACACACCCCAGCTGCGGGGGAACCACTGTGGGTGTGTTTACATTATTTTGCATGTACACGTGGTGAGTCTCTCCGGGAAAGATACCGGTCCGTAGGCGAAGGTGGTCTGGGGTGGCTTGCTTCAGGTCGAAGAGCATATACCCGTGCTGAGGGGTTGTCGCATCTTTAAAGGCTTCCAACGCAAACGCAGTGCGTCCAGGGTACATCTGTCTCGTCAGGTGCAGTACTTGAGTGGTATCTCTCGGGGTTTTGAAGACCACCAGGTAGTGAGCATTTAAGCTGATGTTCCGATGTTCTTTGTTTTTACTGAACAGATTCTGCACAATGTAGATGATGCTGAGACGTCGATGATGGCTGTCTTTGGTAAACAGTTGGGTGACCCGCGCATCCGTCTCCGCCATGAGATCATCCAGAACCACCAATGTGTCCGGTTCCAAATCGGCCAGGTTGGGTAGCCCTTCCACGAACGTGATGTGGGGCATTGCTGCATACGCCGCCTGCCATTCTCCGTAACACCACACGACTCGGGCAATGGGTGGAGTAATCATGCTGTCGGCGTGTTCGAGGAGCTTCCTGACGAAGTGCGTTTTGCCGGAACCCGTCGGTCCTGCGATGACGCAGGTGAAGGGATGTTGCCACCGAGGGTCCATGGTTGGAGGTGTATCCGCTGTCGTGGTAACCCACTCTTGTAAATTTGGTACGAGTGAACTGCGGTCGTCGGTGCGTCGAGCTCCGGTACCGTTGTCGATGGGCGTTCACTGTGAGTGATGAAATCCGGTGGATTTTCAGACGTAGTGGGTGCACTTGGTGTAGGTGTTGACTCTATACTCGCTGTAGCCTGTACACGTGATGTGGTGGTGATGACTGGGCTCGTTTCGGTCACGGGATTGACTGGTGCTATCTGTAGACTGTTTTGACTGGCGGCTGGTGGTTGTGTCTTTGGTGGGATGAGTAGAGTGCTGAGATAGGCTACGTCGTAAAACACACCTCCGTACAACATACTCAGCAGGGTTAGCAATATCACTACAAAGCCCACTTGTGCTTTGCGCCTTTTGGGCGACGCTGTGTTCAGAGACAGTTGCACTGTGTTCATGGTCGAACGTGGAATGAAGGATGATGGCGGTGGTGTCTGGTTTTATAGTCGTTTCACCTGGTTGGCCGCGACCCATGAATTGAAGAAACTGGGCCAGCCTTGCCATTTGACGAAATAAAATTGGATGCCACGTCGACGGTCGGTTTTTACGATGCGTTCCACCGTATAGTAGTCTTGCTTTGTGTTTACGACAGGTTGTAATTCCAGCTCGTAAAACGTCCCTAGCAACGGTTCCCCTTGAAGATCTTCCAGTTCATAGACTCGCCGCTGTCGGGGTAGGCGCCGTTTAATCAGGAAGTGCTCATCGCTCCAGTTGGGCAAGTAACTTTTCGCGAACTTGCCCTTGACTTTACTGATCCGTACAGGGTCCCCGACCTTGTACACCGCCTTCGTCGTTCGCTGCGATGGCCTGGGGTACAAGACACGCCGGACTTGGTCTTCATTGCGTTGGGTCACGGTAATGGGGGCTCTCTCTATACTCCGATGATAGGCTCGATTGTAACCCCTCACAAGTTTCGGGAGAACATCGATGTACCGCCTTGTATTCTTATAGGTGAAATATTTATACATGCGGCCTTTGAATGTCCTGTTGAACCTTTCCACCACGGAAGCCTTGGTCTCGTTGTAGGTGTGAAAGAAGAAGACCTTCTGTTTCTTGAGAAAGGCTTGGAACGGTCTGTTGAGGAATTCCGTGCCTTCGTCGGTTTGCAAATACAAGGGTTTGCGCCCGGTTCTGAAGATGTCCTTGAACGCCGCTATGAGATTCGCCCCCGTTTTCGTCTGGATGGATACCACCCACGCATACTTTGACAGGATATCGATGCACGTCAAGATATACCGATTCCCATCGTTGTCTTTGGCAAGGGCGCTCATATCGACCAAATCTGCTTGCCATTGGGCATCTATTCCTCCCACGATGACCCGGTTCCGTAGAAAATGGCGGCGGGCAGCTCGATGTAAGGTATAGGTGTCTTGTTTTTTTAACCAATCTCGAACTTGTGTCCGTTGTATCCCCTGGGGCTTGGCCGCTCGATAGAGAGCCGACAATGCACTATAGGCGGCCGGACTGTAGTATAAGTTATCCAACACCTTCTCCCAGCGCTTCATGGTGACAAAATGATAATGGACCCGGTGAGTATGGTTTATTTATAACGAAGTCTGATGTTCGGGTTCTACCACCGTTGTATATATCCTAGGTTGACTGAGTATAGCCGGATAATCAATGGCATCGTCGTCTGGTTCATTGCTAGAAATTTGTTCGTTGGGTTCAGCCAGCGCGTCCTCAATAGCACGAGACCATCCCAACTGAACAGCTGACCGCTCGTCCGGTGTAAACAGCTGGTCCACAATAGGCACCACTTTCTCCAAGGCCGTCCAAAGATCGGGGTCTAGGGTGAAGCTTTGCGTGGGATTGTGGTAACGCCCCACACGGGCAAAGAAGGGTCCACGGTGTACGTAGTTGACGTTCTCGATGTGGATTAGGTCTCCGTCGAGCTCACCGGTCAACACCCGTTTAAATTTGGTCCAGCCATCACGGTGTAGGGTAACGGTAGTCGATACGGTCTCAGGGTCCGACCAGCAAACTTGACGGTCTCCCACGATGGTGACTTTATCCTCATAGACGTGTAATCCCACCTCAGGGGTGAGGGGAAGAACGGCTCGTAGGACTGGTGACATGGTTGACGAAATGCCGAATGACGCACACGCTGACTGTCTGTCGTATTTATGATGAAGTGCCACTGTCACTACCACAGCGTCAGGGTCAATAGGGCAAAAACCATGACGATTACAAGCGTCTAGTCCGTCATTCATAATCCAGCCGTCGTCCATTAGAGAATATCCGCGTCCATAATCCAAAGACCTATTCCATATTCCATATAACAGTATTAGCACCAAATTCAAAAAGACAATCATAGTATACATAAACATAGGCTTGTTTCCTGCAAGAGAGAAGCGGTCAACAGTTTTCAATGATGCCGGCAAGACATCATGATGTTCCAAAAATATCAAATCCGTATCGCTGATCAGTATTCTTAATCCATAATATTCGTTATAGAGTCGTCATCTAAAAAAAAGATGTATCTCAGTCACGCTTTGATTGTGACTGTTCATATGAGTACCATGAGGATCTTGAAGTACATGGGTTCATACGGCCCCTAAGCGGAATTAGACACAAGTTACGAAACGTAGCGCCATAGATCTTGCACACTACGTTCGTATTTTGCTATCAGCATGCGATATGTATCGCCAAATTTGAGAAACTTTGAGTGGAGGCGCTTGGTGGAATAGCCCTGTTTTATAAGTTTCTGCAACAATGTTTGTGACGTTGATTAAAATCATCACATTTAACACAGGATCTAGCAAATGCTACTAAGCGAGATATGTATACGCCATATGCAGGTCCCACTGGAATATTACTATCCAGAAAGGGATAGTTTACGATATCGAAATTGTAATCATCTCTTTTGTCATAAAGTCGACGAGAGAGAATGCCCGCTTCATTTTTTATAGAGATAGAGATCTAAATAAGATGTGCCTGTAGGGCTATCTGTAGTTTCCTTCAAATCCAGTGAAGGTGGATATATATCCTTCACTGCGTCATTTATATAGCGATTATCCACAGCGAGAAGATCGTCTATATAGCGTATAGCGTTCGGAACCACCGACCAACGAGCCGTCGGTGGTTCCGGCGTGAGCGCTCGTGGTCCATAGCCCGGGCATCAAGGATGGCTGTCATTGTCCATTAGTGGTGGATGATAGCACACCCCTCCATCGAGTCCACTCTGTTGAGGCCCGCTTCTGTGAACTCTTTTAGGATCTGGCGTCGCCCCTCGTTGTCGTCGCCATCTGCTAACATGGATCGAACCGCGAGCCGCATAGGGATAGGTGTCCGTCATGGCTCTGCAACCGTAGGAATGGAGGTGTGGGATCCAGAGCAGTGTCTTTTATAGACCCTGTCACACATGCGCGCCTATGCGTAGCTCTACGGGATACATGCATTCCATACAGGCGGTGGGAAACCCGGATGTTGAAAGTACATGCATAATGTCTAAGGAAGAATTGGAACTCTCCTGTGTTCGGAGGTAGTTTTAGTGAAACCTGAAGTGACGTCACACCCACTTGCGCAGAACCCACACCACCAAACCACAACCATGGACCCATATGGGGTTGAGTACACCAAACACAAGCCCATGTGTATATTTCTATACTACGACCAGACTGCGCATGCGCAGACTCTTGAACACGGACGACACACTAGTCCAGGCAGCTGCCCCTTCACGAGAGATTCAAAATAAGACCTCATACGACTCCATCGGACCCATAGTAGACAACCTAGACCCGAAAACGTCTATTTCCATACCCTTTTCCCACAATTCCCTGTCTGCGCATGCGCATAATGTCAAACACGGACGACACACTAGTCCAGGCGGATGCCCCTTCACGACTGCTTTACATTGATACCTCACTCGACCCGATCGGCCTACTAGGGGCTGCCCTAGACCCCAAAACGTCTATTTCCATACACTTGGTCTGCTGCGCATGCGCAGAATGACGTCAGTTCCACATGTCACCTACCCCGTTGGATGCGCCTTCACGAATGCTTCACATGGATACCTCATACGACTCCATAGGACCCATAGTGGCCCATGTCGACCCCAAAACGTCTATTTCCATACCCTTTTCCCACAATTCCCTGTCTGCGCATGCGCAGAATGTTGACAACGGCCGAGACACTAGCCCAGACGGATGCCCCCTCATGTGTGCTTCACATTGATACCTCATACGACTCCATAGGACCAATAGTGGCCCACCTCGACCCCAAAACGTATATTTCCATACCCTTGGTCTACCGCGCATGCGCAGAATGACGATATTCCAACCCCAGACCCATCCCATCGGATGCCCCTTCACGAATGCTTCACATTGATACCTCACTCAACTCCATCGGACCATTAGTGGCTGCCCTAGATCCCAAAACGTCTATTTGCATACCCTTTTCCCACAATTCCCCTGTTTGCGCATGCGCAGAATGTTGACAACGGCCGAGACACTAGTCCAGGCGGATGCCCTCTCACATAGGCTTCACAGTGATACCTCACTCGACTGCATAGGACCACTAGTGGCTCACCCAGACCCCAAAACGTCTATTTCCATACCCTTTTCCCACAATTCCCTGTCTGCGCATGCGCAGAATGGACACTACGCCCGAGCCACTAGTCCAGTCAGATGCCCCTCCACATAGGCTTCACATTGATACCCCATACGACTCCATCGGACCATTAGTGCCCCCCTAGACCCCAAAACGTCTATTTCCATATCCTTTTCCCACAATTCCCTGTTTGCGCATGCGCAGAATGGTGACAACGCCCGAGCCTCTAGTCCAGTCAGATGCCCCCTCACATAGGCTTCACATTGATACCTCATACGACTCCATCGGACCAATGGGGGCTCCTCTAGATCCCAAAACGTCTATTTCCATACCCTTTGTCCATCGCGCATGCGGAGAATGACGATATTTCAACCCCACACCCAGCCCATCAGATGCCCCCTCACATAAGCTTCACAATGATACCTCATACGACCCCATCGGATCACCCATACCCCATACAGGCATTTTCTCGTATAGATTTAATATGCAAATGTTCGAATCAGGGAAGATAACCCGGCATTTGCCAAAAACCACAAAAGTGCATCAAGAGTTACCTCCCTTTTGCGGGGAGCTGATGGCGCCCCCTGTCGGATGGTTTTGAGAAATCAAGAGTTATCCCTCAAGTTTAAGTGCAAAGAGGTCAATATGACCTTTTCGGGTTTTTCTATACTACTGACGGATGTTCATCAAACATATGCTTAGGGCTATAATTTTTATTGCACAAAAAAGGCATGGGGGGAGGATGACAAGCCTTTTTTTTGTATGGGTGGTCGGGTTAAAATGAAATCCAATTTTGTGGGTGGTAGGTTTAATAAAGAAATGCATTCTTTGGGTGATGGTTAAATAAAAGCAATGGTGTCAATGTCTAGTCGTTCTCATTCATTTATTTATTAAAACACTAACCGAAATTTTGTGTTGTCGGTTCTTTCGTATATATAATTTCCCTCTGGCAACCCCCGTATCGTCCTGGGAGTTCCTCATCGTCTCATTCAGTCCCCTTCATGAAAAGTGCCCTCTATGGAAGAATGAGGTATTGTCAGAATTGTGTCCTCTTTGTTTTTTTTTTGTAAAGCTTCTAGCAATAAGTTGATTTACGAAATAAATGTGTTCCCAGAAACTTAAAAATTGTATTTAGTACATAATGTGAAAACTGGTCGTATATGCAAATGTGGCGAAATATACAAATGTGCCCGACGAGTACCGAGGCGAAGTTATGCCGCTATTTTTTCATCGACTTTGCCGACGGTCTGTTCAACTGGCATGATTGTTGAGCATCAAATTCAATATGGAATCCATCAGAATTGTTTTAAATTCAATCAATTTGACACCATACGTAGATAATTTTCAAAGCAGTGGGGGTTTTCTCTATGGGTGCTGGGATGCATAGATAATTTAATGCTATGGGTCCTTGTTGTGCCAGTCAATTCATTTCTATGGGTGGTGGGTAGTAAAAAAATCTGCCCCCCCCAACCCCTTTTTCTGCAATAGCCCTTAATTATTATTAACAAAATAATGTTCTCCACAAATGAATCGACGTAATACTGAGTAATGAATGAGTAATACTGGAATATGTGCATTGATATGTTTCCATCCCCAAATATGCTAACTTTGAGCAAACCACAGGCTTATCATGCAGCAAAAGTGGAAGAAATTGCATATATATATACATGTACATGTAATAGGCACCTCATGGCTAATTCATTTAAGCACATCGTTACTGACTGCTAGTAAATATCTGGCTATTCTGTAATCACTTACTTTATCACAGACGAGTTCCTCTTCATAAAAACAAATAAACATGCAACATAAAACATAAGGAGTGCAAGATGGACTTTCAATGCGAGAGCAAAAAATATTCTTCATTGTTTTACAAAACGTTAATAGTATGGATCAAACTCCGAACAGCGCATGTCAGCTGAACGACTATCGTCTGGCTACAAGCACTGCCCGCAGTTGAATGCTCTAGCAGACCCGAAGACCAGGGAACACATGGGTTTGTTACAATGGGACTAATCCTGCAAATATGTAGCTCCCTACACAAATAGATCCATTGAACGGCGAGAAAATCAAGAATCTAACTTCTTTTTCGGTGTAAGCTATTCATTAAATACTTTTGGGATATATTTGTTTGACGAAACAAAGGCTTTTAGCGGAAAGAAGCAAGGTATATATTGTGGAGTAATCTCAATGCTGAGAGCGTGTTAACGATATTTTCAATTGCGTGCAGTGGTTGTAGCCAGACGATAGTCGTTCAGCTGACATGGACTGTTTGGAGTTTGAGTATGGATCTGTCCGTAAGAAAAATGCCCGTCTGATGGAACATCAGAAAATGGACATTAAATTATCATGGCCTTACAACATATAAATGCAATAACACTCGTACCTCAGAAAGAAGTGTTGGTTGAATCCTCCTGCAAAGGTCACATGCAGTTCAGTGTGGTCACAATAATTATGTGTGGGTATATTAAAAAGTACAGTTTCAAAAACTCTACAATTTCAGTTCACTACAAAACTTCATCGGACAGGTAAATGTACGAAACCGTGCCATAATGTGTCTAACCTAAATTACACAAGTATCAAGATCTTCCTATAGAGTTTTCACAATTGTCTTCTTAATCACTGTCTCCCTTTTCTGGTGTTGACTTTTTGTCACCCATCATTTTGACTTGTCCACATTTCGTTGATCGCTAACTCTCGCCACTCACCGATGCATTCTGAGCACGGTCCTCTTCATGACAAGTGGGAACATTCACTACTTCAAGGAAATTTTCATTTCCTGCACTCGATCTCTCACCACTCACAGACCGGTTTTGAGGATAGTCCTCTTCATCACCTGAAGTGGGAACATGTACTGTTTCAACTAAATTTGTACTTCCCACATACAAACTCTCCCCACCGGACACATTCTGACCACGGTCCTCTTCATTACGACAAATGGGAACATCAACTATTTCAACGAAATCTCTATTTCCCGCAACCGAACTCCCAGCAACAGGTCCTACATGTAACACTGCCTGCTGCGCATGGTGAAGTACATCATCTTCTGCCTCTAAACTGCAATTCTCTGGTAGAGGCAACGAATACTGTTGCATATACATCTCTTTCGTTACACCAAAGGCATGCAGCTTATTTCCATCAATCTCTGAAGGATGCTTTTTGAAAAACACCTTCATTTCCCTTCTCCCTTTTTTCTTTATTTTTCCATCGTCACCGAACCCATGTGTCACACTGGCAGTTAAATATTTCTGTTGGTAATGATTTCTGGACAGCTGTCTTACTGGGACAATAGGACCCGGTTCTTCCAGCAGCCTCTGAATAATGCCTTCGTTCATCGGTAAGCTCCTTTTCACACGATGATTGCTACCTGTTGATGTGCTCTCTTCAACAGCCTAAGAATATAGAAAGACAAAGAAAAGATGAAATTCATTTTTAGAAGGTTCATCAATTAATATTGCTTCATTCCATCTGGAAAACATCCTATCTAACAATTGCAGAGATTGTGGTGGTTCAAATTACAAAATGTAAATATTCAGGCCACAAAATTTTGCGCGATAGTTCAGTTCGCCTGGAGGTTACGCAAAACAAGACGAGTAATTAAGTATTTATTAAACTATTTTCAATGATCTTGTCAGTCAATCAATTTATTTATGTGAAATTTTAGCACATTATGGACGTAAAAAATACAGAATCTGTTTCCATTTTTTTTTATTGTTCAGCCCCGATACGTCAACCAGAGTCTCCCTTAGAAAACATGGTCATTACCTCATCATATTCAGTCCTTTGCAAGAACAAGTGGTCGAGCAAAACTTTGGCACACTCCACAGTCTTCAACGGGATGACATTCCTAATCTCCACTTTGGCAGAAAATTGCAACATCTGCTCGAGTACATCTCCAAAGCAATGGAGAGATAGACTAAGGCGTCCTAACTGGTTCCAGTACTTGATCGTCACACCCTCTGGTATCCAGACATCGTCTAGCGCATCATCATCACTTGAACGTGAACTCGATGGTTTGTAGGCTGTACTTGCGCGGATTCTTTCAATGACATTATTGTAGATACTGTTCATCATTCTCTGCGCCGCGGGATTAAAAGTATACAACTTCCCCTGTTCAACAAACTGCCCTTGCTCGTTTTGTTCGTTGTGATTGTCGAATATCTCCAGAAAGACTGGTTCAAGAGACCTCAACTGGTATTTTGTTCGAAACTTTTCTGAAGCTCGTTCCAATTTCCTTCAAACAAGAAAAAATTCCATGTAGTCACTATGTCAAACTGTTCTTTGCAGGGGGGTTAAGGCCAACTTAAACATAATGTGATGATTCAATCAGTTTATGAAACCAATAAAGCATCATGTTTTCTTAACATCTCATTCAAAAAGTCATTTCTTTTATTTGTTGGTTCACAGTTTTCAATAATGAAAGAACGATATCTCCATGGTATATTATTGGAATAAAGGCATATGGAAGTCTGAAAAGTGGCTTGACAAGATACAACAGTCCTCTGCTTTTTATTTCTTTTATCACTATGGCAAGCACATGGAATGGTATCAAATTAGGCTGAATTTACTGATACACAGTGAAAAGACAATTTTACATATTGATATTTCATATCAGAAACATAAACCGCTGCTAGATATATTCACAGATGAAGGGCATTCAATAACAGGAAACGGAAGTAGTTGGGGAAAAAAAATCACAACAGGGCAAGCCTAAATTTGATTACATCAAAACTTTTTATGTAAAATCACCTGCTATTCCTAATTTCAATGTTACTAATGATTTTCAATGATTTATTCAAGACTAATCAGCGAAATTGTGATTCACAGCAGTTGAAACTCTGACGTGGCTTATATTCTAACCTGACAGCTGGATCCATTAATTTTTTCCTTTTTTTCATAACCTGCCCAACTTTTAATTGACAGCAAGGTAACCACATACCAAATTAAAAGACAATCTGCAGTTGTTAGAAAAAAGAAAAAAAAGTACTCTAAATCGATAGGCTTGTGTTTTGCCACCCAACAATGTTGCATACCAAGTTTGAAATATCTTCCTGCAACGGTTACAGCATTGACATTGTTATGTGGGTATTTTCCATTATGTTGCCGTGGAAACTACAAAAATCACCAAGATTTATCCAATTTCCATAGGGTTCTGATTTCATGTCTCTAGATCTGGCAGTTCACCTTCCAAAGCGTTAATGTCGTTATATGTATAATCGTCGAAATGTACCCAGTTTCAACAGGCTTATGATTTACAACACAACAATGCCACCAAATTTGAAGTCTCTAGCTGCAACGGTTCGCTTTCTGAAGCATTAACCTCATTCTCTGCATATTTCCGTTATGTTGCCATGGAAACTGCAAAAATCACAAAAACTTTTCCAATTTCAATAGGGTTGTACTGTCAGGTCTCTAGCTCTGATACTTAAGCTTCTAAACCATTAAATCGTTACGTGGATAATTCCTCTTCTGTTGCCATGGAAACTACAAAAATTAGTAAAATGTACTCAATTTCAGTAGGCTTGTGCCTTACAACCCAGCAATGCTGTATACCAAATTTGATTTCTTTATCGCTAACGGTTTGGCTTCTAAACTGCTAAAATCGTTAAGTGAATATTTTACTTCGTGTTGCCATGGAAACCACCCAACAATGCTGTACACCAAATTTGAAGTCTCTAGCTGCAACGCTTCACCGTTTAGATCGTTATTGTCATTCAGCCAGTCAGTAAGCCGACTGGACGGACAGCGCGACGACATTATACCATCCAACGTATATGCTGATGGGATAAAAATGAACAAAAACCATCAGATGTTCAGTATCACCATGTATGTAAAATTATCTGTTTTATCTTCTAGAAATCTTGGCTACTGTTTTTATAGTAAGGTAGGTCAATGTATTGTCTACTATTTCATAATGAAATAAAAAGTTTTCAGCTACAGACATTTTTTTCAGGTAGGGTTACTGGAAACAAACTGTTTTTTTATGCCTTTCCATTTTCCAAGGTAAAGTTTAACACCGAATGACAAAGACTCCCGATTTCACAAAGATAAACATACTTGTCCAAGTACAGTTTCGTTGGTAAAAACCAGAACAGGAATCTCTCTCCATGTCCATCCTCAGTCTTCTCTATGAGTTGCACACGCTCACATCATTTGTCTGGCTGCATGAAACCACCAACACACATAGCAGATTTGCCGATGTTGACATGGGCTTTTGTTCCATATGCAATGGAATGGCTTTTTCCTCCCCACAAAGTCAGCAAAAGTTGTCTCTCACCTTTGAAGAAAAAACAAAATTCATACGATATAAAGCCATGTACACATTTTCAACAGTAAATATCTCAATTTTATTAGCCCGTCAACCACTAAGCATCCTCAAAGCGGATTTCTGTGAAACTACTTTCAGGCAGCTCGGAGAGAGAGAGGGAATTAAGGTTTAATGTCGCATGTCGCGTTCAGTTATATTTCAGATATATACCAAGAACTCGTGACAAAGTTTACACTTTTGGTCACTCCACACAGCATGCTAAAGAGTCTGGTTAACGCCAGACGGCGGTTTTTTTAGACAGTTTTTCATCGTGGTATTTCCCATGAAAATGGGAATGCGCGATTTTGTGCGATGTTTTTCAAAATTGTGTTTTGAGCTACTAATTCAGTTTTCTGGGCTTTTTGGGAAGTGCGCGCCGTAGGTCTGGAAAAAAATTGAGTTTTTTTCATAAAAGATTGAGTTTATGTAACACAGGTGCGAACAAAAATGCCCCGATCACAGTTAAGTCATCGCGACCAAAAGTTCACAATACAAGGTTGTTGTTCGTGTCACCTTCGTCTCTATGCCAATGAATGTTCGTATGACAGCCCACTCTTTATGTCATCTCTGCCACTTCCCGGGTTTCCGTATGTTTGTTAATAGCTGCAGACACCGCGTCTCGTCATGGGATATCCAGTGAAAATGGAACACGCTCAAGAAGCTTTTGCGGAGATTATACAGCGCCTCTACAATGTCGTAATATCACGACATTATAACGTTTTACGTTAATTAATCTTATCTCATGACAAAGGAGCCAATTCGCTGTCGAGTACCACCAGATATCTGTGGCATCGAACTGCTAGTTTTCGACGAAGGGTTCCCGACAATTTCAGCGCCATTTTCTTTACCTCAACACGTGGCAGACGCTTGACAAACGTAAGCGAGAAAATATCAAGAAGAACACAAATGAAAAATATATTTGTCATACTCTGAAATTTTTTAGAGTTCTTTGATCTGTTGGAACTCTGAACGCGTATAATACCTGCCTCACGTCGAAGTGAAGTGCTTCGACCGGTGTTTTGTAGTGGAAAACAACCAACATGCAACCTCTGCCCTTGTTACGGTAAATTGAGAATTTATCGTTTACACTTCAAAACTAACGAATAAATTATTGTAATACACGAATGCTTGGGAGGTATTTCTGTCAAAATCGTTCATCATGCTTTATTTCTGCCCTGAAATTAATGCCCTATTGCTCCTGTGAGGGAAGATCATGGGATGTATGTGATAGCAGTGCTCCCATCACCATCACCCATCACAGTGACCTTGGCTTAAGGGTAAAATAATAAAAAACCCGAGAGATCCTGAAGGATCTTGGCGCCCACCATTGTCCGATAATTGTAAGCTAATGACAAGAGGATCTTTTTGTCCATTGTTACTAAGACGATTGAGTTGTAATTTTGTTTACAGAATTTCGAATCTGAGCGAAAAAGATAGAAAAAGGGACACTGGAAAACACCAAAATATAATCTTTCTAAATTTCAGGAGTTTCAAGATTTCTAGAAACTGTACTTATGTCGGTTGTTATAGTACAAGAGAAATGAGCAAAGTTAGTCTGAAAGTGAATGTACATGTACGGAGGATCCTTCGTCTTCGTTTTGTAGTATTTTTTTTTTTTTTTTTTTGCACGTGTCATCATTGGGTACTGGAAGCGAAGAAAATCTCTTTGACACTTTGGCATACTTAAGATTTTATAATGAGGAACGAATGCTAATTCTGTTCTGTTTACTGGACTAGTTTGAGATATCTCTTTTAAGATACCATGCTCGAAAATAGTAAGATGGTACAATACTTAATACTGAAGGGATCCGGTCCGCGCAGTAATGTTGAAACTTCGAATTTGAAAGTGTCTGAATCCTGATTATCTCCCTTGGATGGAAACAGGCAGTAGTCTACAGTTGTCGAGTTGTGACATTGTGTCACAAGAGTGACGTCCCTTCATGTAGCTGACCCACCGGCAGACGAAAGGGTGGGGCAGTTCACTTGCAACTGCATGGACTAAAGAAAACTGATTTAAAATTTGAAGAAATACATTTTAATTCCAAATTATTTGAACTCCTTGATATGGAAGGTGAAGATATGGATATTCTCTATAGTCAATATATAGAATATGCCCCACCGTTTGATCCGCCGACTCTTGTGATGCAACGTCACAACTCGGGAATACCGTTTTAATTGGATTTTCGAATCGGACCAAAAAAGGTATCTTGCACAACCAGACCCCATGTGGGACATATGTACCAAATTTTAGAAAGATCCATGAAATATTTCCTGAGAATTCCCGATAACAATGTTTCAAGGGGAAATTCAAGATGGCCACCTGGCAACCATATTTAATTTTCGAATCGAATCAAAAAAGGTATCTTGCACAACTGGCCCACAAGGGGAATCTGTGTACCAAATTTGAGGAAGATCCATGCAGTACTTCTTGAGAAATCACGATAACAAAGTTTCATTGGGAAATCCAAGATGGGTGACTGGTGGCCATATTGGATTTTCGAATCGGATCAGAAAAGGTATCTAGCACAACTAGTGGACAAGGGGAACCTGTGTACCCAATTTGACAAAGATGCATGCAGTAGTTCCCGAGAAATCGCAATAACAAAGTTTCATTGGGAAATCCAAGATGGCCGCCTGATGGACATATTGGATTTTGGAATCGGACCAGAAAAGGTATGCTGCACAACCGGACCACAAGGGCAACCTGTCTACCAAATTTGAGAAAGATCCATGAAATATTTCCTGAGAATTCACGATAACAATGTTTCAAGGGGAAATTCAAGATGGCCACCTGGCAACCATATTGGATTTTCGAATCGGACCAAAAAAGGTATCTTGCACAACTGGGCCACAAGGGGAATCTGTGTTCCAAATTTGAGGAAGATCCATGCAGTATTTCTTGAGAAATCACGATAACAAAGTTTCATTGGGAAATCCAAGATGGGTGACTGGTGGCCATATTGGATTTTCGAATCAGACCAAAAAAGGTATCTAGCACAACTAGGGGACAAGGGGAACCTGTGTACCAAATTTGACAAAGATGCATGCAGTAGTTCCCGAGAAATCGCAATAACAAAGTTTCATGGGGAAATCCAAGATGGCCGCCTGATGGACATATTGGATTTTGGAATCGGACCAGAAAAGGCATGCTGCACAACTGGACCACAAGGGCAACCTGTCTACCAAATTTGAGAAAGATCCAGGAAGTACTTCCTGAGAAATCACGATAACAAAGTTTCATGGGGAATTCTAAGATGGCCGCCTGGTGGCCATATTGGATTTTCAATTTGAACCGAAAAAGGTATCTGGCACAACTAGATCATAAGGTGAACCTGTGTACCAAATTTGCGAAAGATCCATGCAGTACTTCCTGAGAAATGAGGATAAAGTTTCATTGGGAAATCCAAGATGGCTGCCTGGTGGCCATATTGGATTTTCGATTCGGACCAGAAAAGGCATCTTGCACAACTAGACCACAAGGGAAACCTGTCTACCAAATTTGAGAAAGATCCAGGAAGTACTTCCTGAGAAATCACGATAACAAAGTTTCATGGGGAAATCTAAGATGGCCGCCTGGTGGCCATATTGGATTTTCAATTTGAACCGAAAAAGATATCTGGCACAACTAGATCATAAGGTGAACCTGTGTACCAAATTTGAGAAAGATCCATGCAGTACTTCCTGAGAAATGAGGATAAAGTTTCATTGGGAAATCCAAGATGGGTGACTAGTGGCCATATTGGATTTGCGAATCGGACCAGAAAAGGTATCTAGCACAACTAGGGGACAAGGGGAACCTGTGTACCAAATTTGACAAAGATCCATGCAGTAGTTCCCGAGAAATCGCAATAACAAAGTTTCATGGGGAAATCCAAGATGGCCGCCTGATGGACAATATTGGATTTTGGAATCGGACCAGAAAAGACATGCTGCACAACTGGACCACAAGGGCAACCTGTCTACCAAATTTGAGAAAGATCCAGGAAGTACTTCCTGAGAAATCACGATAAAGTTTCATGGGGAAATCTAAGATGGCCGCCTGGTGGCCATATTGGATTTTCAATTTGAACCGAAAAAGGTATCTGGCACAACTAGATCATAAGGTGAACCTGTGTACCAAATTTGAGAAAGATCCATGCAGTACTTCCTGAGAAATGAGGATAAAGTTTCATTGGGAAATCCAAGCTGGCTGCCTGGTGGCCATATTGGATTTTCGATTCGGACCAGAAAAGGCATCTTGCACAACTAGACCCCAAGGGGAACCTGTGTACCAAATTTGAGAAAGATCCATGCAGTAGAAATGACGATAAAGTTTCATGGGGAAAACCAAGATGGCTGCCTGGTGGCCATATTGGTTTTTCGAATCGGACCAGAAAAGGTATCTTGCACAACTAGACCCCAAGGCGAACCTGTGTATCAAAATTGAGAAAGATCAATGTAGTAGTTCCTGAGAAATCGTAATAAAGTTTCATGGGGGAAATACAAGATGGTCACCTGGTGGCCATATTGGATTTTCGAATCAGACCAGCAAAAAGGTATCTTGCACAACTAGACACCAAGGCGAACTTGTGTACCAAATTTGAGAAAGATCCATGCAGTAGTTCCTGAGAAATCGCGATAACAAGGTTTCATGTGGAAATCTAAGATGGCCGCCTTGTGGCCATATTGGATTTTCGATTCGGACCGAAAAAGGTTATCTTGCAAAACTAGACCCTAAGGAGAATCTGTGTACCAAATTTGAGAAAGATTCATGAAGTAGTTCCTGAGAAATTGCGATAACAAGGTTTCATGGAGAAATCCAACATGGCTGCCTGGTGGCCATATTGGATTTTCGAATCGGACCAGAAAAGGTATCTTTCACAACTAGATCCCACGTGGGACCTGTGTACCAAATTTGAGAAAGATCCATGCAGTAGTTCCTGAGAAATCGCGATAACAAGGTTTCATGGGAAAATCCAAGATGGCTGCCTGGTGGCCATATTGGATTTTCGAATCAGACCAAAAAAGGTTTCTTGCACAACTAGAACCCAAGGGGAACCTGTGTACCAAATTTGAGAAAGATCCATGCGGTAGTTTCTGAGAAATCGCGATAACAAGGTTTCATGGGGAAATCCAAGATGGCTGCCTGGTAGCCATATTGGATTTTCGAATCGGACCAGAAAAGGTTTCTTGCACAACTAGACCCCAAGTGGAACCTGTGTACCAAATTTGAAAAAGATCCATGCAGTACTCCCTGAGAAATCGCGGTAACAAGGTTTCATGGGGAAATCCAAGATGGCTGCCTGGTGGCCATATTGGATTTTCGAATCGGACCAGAAAAGGTTTCTTACAGAACTAGACCCCAGAGGGAACCTGTGTACCAAATTTGAAAAAAAGATCCATGCAGTAGTTCCTGAGAAATCGCGGTAACAAGGTTTCATGGGGAAATCCAAGATGGCTGCCTGGTGGCCATATTGGATTTTCGAATCGGACCAGAAAAGGTTTCTTACAGAACTAGACCCCAGAGGGAACCTGTGTACCAAATTTGAGAAAGATCCATGCAGTACTTCCTGAGAAATGACGATAAAGTTTCATGGGGAAAACCAAGATGGCTGCCTGGTGGCCATATTGGTTTTTCGAATCGGACCAGAAAAGGTATCTTGCACAACTAGACCCCAAGGCGAACCTGTGTATCAAAATTGAGAAAGATCAATGTAGTAGTTCCTGAGAAATCGTGATAAAGTTTCATGGGGGAAATACAAGATGGTCACCTGGTGGCCATATTGGATTTTCGAATCAGACCAGCAAAAAGGTATCTTGCACAACTAGACACCAAGGCGAAGTTGTGTACCAAATTTGAGAAAGATCTATGCAGTAGTTCCTGAGAAATCGCGATAACAAGGTTTCATGTGGAAATCTAAGATGGCCGCCTTGTGGCCATATTGGATTTTCGATTCGGACCGAAAAAGATTATCTTGCAAAACTAGACCCTAAGGAGAATCTGTGTACCAAATTTGAGAAAGATTCATGAAGTAGTTCCTGAGAAATTGCGATAACAAGGTTTCATGGAGAAATCCAACATGGCTGCCTGGTGGCCATATTGGATTTTCGAATCGGACCAGAAAAGGTATCTTTCACAACTAGATCCCACGTGGGACCTGTGTACCAAATTTGAGAAAGATCCATGCAGCAGTTCCTGAGAAATCGCGATAACAAGGTTTCATGGGAAAATCCAAGATGGCTGCCTGGTGGCCATATTGGATTTTCGAATCGGACCAGAAAAGGTTTCTTACAGAACTAGACCCCAGAGGGAACCTGTGTACCAAATTTGAGAAAGATCCATGCAGTACTTCCTGAGAAATGACGATAAAGTTTCATGGGGAAAACCAAGATGGCTGCCTGGTGGCCATATTGGTTTTTCGAATCGCACCAGAAAAGGTATCTTGCACAACTAGACCCCAAGGCGAACCTGTGTATCAAAATTGAGAAAGATCAATGTAGTAGTTCCTGAGAAATCGTAATAAAGTTTCATGGGGGAAATACAAGATGGTCACCTGGTGGCCATTTTGGATTTTCGAATCAGACCAGCAAAAAGGTATCTTGCACAACTAGACACCAAGGCGAACTTGTGTACCAAATTTGAGAAAGATCCATGCAGTAGTTCCTGAGAAATCGCGATAACAAGGTTTCATGTGGAAATCTAAGATGGCCGCCTTGTGGCCATATTGGATTTTCGATTCGGACCGAAAAAGGTTATCTTGCAAAACTAGACCCTAAGGAGAATCTGTGTACCAAATTTGAGAAAGATTCATGAAGTAGTTCCTGAGAAATTGCGATAACAAGGTTTCATGGAGAAATCCAACATGGCTGCCTGGTGGCCATATTGGATTTTCGAATCGGACCAGAAAAGGTATCTTTCACAACTAGATCCCATGTGGGACCTGTGTACCAAATTTGAGAAAGATCCATGCAGTAGTTCCTGAGAAATCGCGATAACAAGGTTTCATGGGAAAATCCAAGATGGCTGCCTGGTGGCCATATTGGATTTTCGAATCGGACCAAAAAAGGTATCTTGCACAACTAGACACCACGGGGAACCTGTGTACCAAATTTGAAAAAGATCCATGCAGTAGTTTCTGAGAAATCGCGATAACAAGGTTTCATGGGGAAATCCAAGATGGCTGCCTGGTAGCCATATTGGATTTTCGAATCGGACCAGAAAAGGTTTCTTGCACAACTAGACCCCAAGTGGAACCTGTGTACCAAATTTGAAAAAGATCCATGCAGTACTCCCTGAGAAATCGCGGTAACAAGGTTTCATGGGGAAATCCAAGATGGCTGCCTGGTGGCCATATTGGATTTTCGAATCGGACCAGAAAAGGTTTCTTACAGAACTAGACCCCAGAGGGAACCTGTGTACCAAATTTGAAAAAGATCCATGCAGTAGTTCCTGAGAAATCGCGGTAACAAGGTTTCATGGGGAAATTCAAGATGGCTGCCTGGTGGCCATATTGGATTTTCGAATCGGACAAGAAAAGTTTTCTTGCACAATTAGACCCCAAGTGGAACCTGTGTACCAAATTTGAAAAAGATCCATGCAGCAGTTCCTGAGAAATCGCGGTAACAAGAATTGTTTACGGACGGACTGACGACGGACGGACGGACGGACGGACGACGGACCACGGACGAAAAGTGATTTGAACAGCCCACCATCTAGTGATGGTGGGCTAATAAAGATAAAACAAGAGCAAGTTCTTTTCTCAGCAAATATGGGGCATTCATGTCAAAAATTACACTTTGAAATAGCACTATGTCGGAGATGTTTGCTGTTCAACAATGTGGAAAAAGTGTCATGGTGTCCTGGTGAATTTGTCATTTATTTCCTTAATGGCAGAATTGGCATAAAAAAACAATTATCTGCCAATAAGAGATGAAGCGAAGACCAGTATTGATAAAAAATTCTACGATCTCCATTCTTGCTTCTAATAAATGTATCTGTGATATATATATAGATTTCATTTTTCTCAGGATCACATCAAAAGTAGGAATTTTGTTCTGTGCTTTCATATACAATGTTTTATTGTAACGAGTAAGTAGTCCAATGGTTTGTATTGCAGCCCTACTAATCCTAGTATAATTTACTTTTCTGGCGTAAATTGAATTTTTATCCCTGCCGTTCCCAACCATTTTTCTAGTTCAAACCAAATTGGACGAATCACTAAACATTCCCACAATATATGAATAATCGTTTCAGCTGAACTTGCACATAAAGTACACAAATTGCTGACATTAGGATCTAATCAGATGATCTATGAGCAAAAATATTTGTCATCAAAATTCTATTCACAATTTTATAATGTAACCACTTAATCTTTTCTTCTCTGTAATTATTTTTTAATAAATACATGTTTTGCCATTCATTTCTATTAAATATTTTTACAACAGCTGTCTCCCATTTTAAATTGGCAATTCGCTTTATAAATGTAGGGGTCCGTAATAAAGTATCATATTCATAGTATATCCTACAGCTAGCCCCATGTTAATAGCCCGGAGCCTCCCAAACGAGCACAATGGTCAACAAAATACACTTACCAACTAAGTATGAGTTAGGCGGTATGAGGTGAGTGCCATAACTTCGCATCTTCAGTGAAGTATTGGGTCCCAAGCATGCCGCAGTCGTTGACAAGAGCGAGCAGACCATCATTTCCGCAGAGCAATTTTTTGACTTCGCAGCCACCTGTATAAAGTCGTTCAAAGACTCGCCAATGACATCCTTGACAGAAAGCGGCAGCCAAGAAACTTTGTCGAAACTATCCCTTGTTGGCCCCGTCTCCATTTTGCTTTTCTTCACTGACTCCATCTTGCCTTATCATGTGCTGGAAAACGGCAACCGTGCTGCGGGTCATCTATAGACCATACGGGGTTTTAGGACTATCTGGCAAAACGGTCAGCAAATGATCACGTGATATAAAACGCGCGAGTTTTCCGTCGTCTTTCGTGACAACCCGGTAATCATCGGTCTTTTCTTGCATTCGCGACTGCTCGGCTTATTCCGTGAAGTCATAATACATTGTCATTCCATTCGCGACTGCTCGGCTCATTCCGTGAAGTCATAATACCCTATTCCGTCAAGTGGTCGAAGTCCTGCATTATCCGAGGCCGTGTCGGTCAAGTATCATTCAGAACTCCAGAGCGGAAATATCCCAAGGGGGCCGTCTGGTTTTACACCAATTGTTAATCATTTGTTATATTCGGTAAATATTAACTTTCTCATTTCTTCATACCTCACAAAAAAATACAAACTAACTACAAGAAAATATTATATGCAAGTCAAGAAACCATGTGTGCATAGGTCTGACATCATAGCTTGTTCTATCACTGTCTGATTTCGCATCATTCTCTTTCAACGGAAGTAACAGCGGCTCTAAACAAAGGATCAGCTGTTCTATCAATTACAGTGCCGTGACCACCACCCGCGCAACTGGGGCCCTTTTTAACCTAGGCCTAACAGGTTTTTCCTAAAAATCTTCTCTCATACTTCAGATAAATTTCTACAACTTGGCGAAGTAAAAGATAGTACATCCGTTCATATTATGTGTTAAAGTCAGAGCTGAACTAGCCTTTTTCGAAGTTTTTTTCATTTACTTCGGTGTTAAAATTAGGCTTTTCAGAGGGAGGAAAATCCCCAAGTGACGTCATTGTATCATAGAGAATGGATAGCTGTGTGGGTTCCCATATAACATGTATAATGTTCTAAAAACACAAATTTTTACTCGAGTCGCAGATTCTTCGTACGGCCCCGTAATGCATCTTCTGCCGAGCTTACTTAATGCTCTGATGCTAAGTGAATATTTTCCAGGTTCCTAATCTCAGTAGCATTGGATCTTCAGGACACCAAAGAATCTTTTACGGCTCAAATTAGTCATTTTGCCCATATATTTTGTTTCCTGCTGTTTTTACTTGATATTCCTGTTACACTGATGACCCTCCTACTGACTGACACCAGTGTTTTGGTATCAAGACAACCTGAATTAAAATTCTCCCACATACAGTACAGGTAAATCTATACACATAGGCTGGGGGGACAAAATAGATGCATACCGGTAACTTTTTTCTTTTCAAAAAGTGAATAGTCATATACTGCTCCACATGTGTCGTTTTAACACTGTCATTTTAGAAGTGGGAATGGCCCTGGTAATACTTTCAACCATCGCTGTCATATCATTCAATGAAAATGTCCTTCCTTGATGCCCGGCTTTCAAAAGTAAAATAAAATACAATACAAAAACAGGCATACAAGTAATAATGACACAGCTAAGTGATATATTAACAATAGCACATAACATAGGCAGTACATTAACCAATATAATATTAATTGGCTATTTCAAATGAGAAGACAATTAATATACATGTACATGTACAACATGTTGGAAAACACATGTACAACATGTTGGAAAAGTAGCTTTGTACAAATCGTACGGGAATGCTCCTGATAATATTTCCAAGCACTCCTGTCACATCATTTAATCAAAGTGTCGTTTTCAGAGTGTCGCTGTACAAAATATACATATCTTATGAAGTGTCATTTTAACACTGTCGTCTTCCAAGTGACAATGCCCCTGGTAATATTTTCAACCATACTTACAATATTTAATTCAATGAAAGTGTCGCTTTTAGTGTGTCGCTTTAGAAAATATACATATCTTATGAAGTGTCGTTTTTAACACTGTCGTCTTGGAAGTGAGAATAGACCTGATAACATTTCCAACCCTCACTGTTAACAGTTCAATGAAACTGTCGTTTTTACAGTGTCACTGTAGAAACTTTGATCAACTGTGGATAGTAACACAGATCATTGCTGTCACATGATTTCATCAAAGTGTCGTTTTCAGAGTGTCGCTGTAGAAAATATACATATCTTATGAAGTGTCGTTTTAACACTGTCGTCATACAAGTAACAATGCCCCTGGTAATATTTTCAAACATGCTTACAATATATAATTCAAGGAAATTGTCGTTTTCAGTGTGTCGCTGTAGAAAATATACATATCTTATGAAGTGTCGTTTTAACACTGTCGTCGTACAAGTGACAATACCCCTGGTAATATTTTCAACCATGCGTACAATATATAATTCAATGAAAGTGTCGTTTTTAATGTGTCGCTGTAGAAAATATACATATCTTATGAAGTGTCGTTTCCCAGACTGTCGCTCTGGCAGGAGAATAGTCCTGCTTCCTCATATATGTCGTTTTAACACTGTCGTCATACAAGTAACAATGCCCCTGGTAATATTTTCAACCATGCTTAGAATATATAATTCAATGAAAGTGGCGTTTTTAGTGTGTCGCTGTAGAAAATATACATATCTTATGAAGTGTCGTTTCCCAGACTGTCGCTCTGGCAGGAGAATAGTCCTGCTTCCTCATATATGTCGTTTTAACACTGTCGTCTTGGAAGTGAGAATAGACCTGGTAATATTTCAACCATACTTACAATATTTAATTCAATGAAAGTGGCGTTTTTAGTGTGTCGCTGTAGAAAATATACATAGCTTATGAAGTGTCGTTTCCCAGACTGTCGCTCTGGCAGGAGAATAGTTCTGCTCCCCCATATGTGTCCTTTTAACACTGTCGTCTTAATAGGGAGAATGGTCCGATTAATATTTCCAACCATAGCTGTTACATGTACATGTTTCAATGAAAAAGTCTGGTCTTTAGAAAAATTCATATACATGTACATGTATGATTCCACACAGGGACACCTCCACCATTCATAAAAATCCACTATAATAACACAGAGCATTGCTGTCACATCATTTGATCAAACTGTCGTTTTCAGTGTGTCCCTGTAGAAAATATACATATCTTATGAAGTGTCGTTTTAACACTGTCGTCATACAAGTAACAATGCCCCTAGTAATATTTTCAACCATGCTTACAATATATAATTCAATGAAAGTGTCGTTTTTAGTGTGTCGCTGTAGAAAATATACATATCTTATGAAGTGTCGTTTTAACACTGTCGTCATACAAGTAACAATGCCCCTGGTAATATTTTCAACCATGCTTAGAATATATAATTCAATGAAAGTGGCGTTTTTAGTGTGTCGCTGTAGAAAATATACATATCTTATGAAGTGTCGTTTCCCAGACTGTCGCTCTGGCAGGAGAATAGTTCTGCTCCCCCATATGTGTCCTTTTAACACTGTCGTCTTAATAGGGAGAATGGTCCGATTAATATTTCCAACCATAGCTGTTACATGTACATGTTTCAATGAAAAGTCTGGTCTTTAGAAAAATTCATATACATGTACATGTATGATTCCACACAGGGACACCTTCACCATTCATGAAGATCCACTATATATAATAACACAGAGCATTGCTGTCACATCATTTGATCAAACTGTCGTTTTCAGTGTGTCGCTGTAGAAAATATACATATCTTATGAAGTGTCGTTTTAACACTGTCGTCCTACAAGTAACAATGCCCCTAGTAATATTTTCAACCATGCTTTGAATATATAATTCAATGAAAGTGGCGTTTTTAGTGTGTCGCTGTAGAAAATATACATATCTTATGAAGTGTCGTTTTAACACTGTCGTCGTACAAGTGACAATGCCCCTGGCAATATTTTCAACCATGCTTACTATACATAATTCAATGAAAGTGTCGTTTTTAGTGTGTCGTTGTAGAAAATATACATATCTTATGAAGTGTCGTTTTAACACTGTCGTCATACAAGTGACAATGCCCCTGGTAATATTTTCAACCATGCCTACAATATATAATTCAATGAAAGTGTCGTTTTTAGTGTGTCGCTGTAGAAAATATACATATCTTATGAAGTGTCGTTTCCCAGACTGTCGCTCTGGCAGGAGAATAGTCCTGCTTCCTCATATATGTCGTTTTAACACTGTCGTCTTGGAAGTGAGAATAGACCTGGTAATATTTCAACCATACTTACAATATTTAATTCAATGAAAGTGGCGTTTTTAGTGTGTCGCTGTAGAAAATATACATAGCTTATGAAGTGTCGTTTCCCAGACTGTCGCTCTGGCAGGAGAATAGTTCTGCTCCCCCATATGTGTCCTTTTAACACTGTCGTCTTAATAGGGAGAATGGTCCGATTAATATTTCCAACCATAGCTGTTACATGTACATGTTTCAATGAAAAGTCTGGTCTTTAGAAAAATTCATATACATGTACATGTATGATTCCACACAGGGACACCTTCACCATTCATGAAGATCCACTATATATAATAACACAGAGCATTGCTGTCACATCATTTGATCAAACTGTCGTTTTCAGTGTGTCGCTGTAGAAAATATACATATCTTATGAAGTGTCGTTTTAACACTGTCGTCATACAAGTAACAATGCCCCTAGTAATATTTTCAACCATGCTTTGAATATATAATTCAATGAAAGTGGCGTTTTTAGTGTGTCGCTGTAGAAAATATACATATCTTATGAAGTGTCGTTTTAACACTGTCGTTGTACAAGTGACAATGCCCCTGGCAATATTTTCAACCATGCTTACTATACATAATTCAATGAAAGTGTCGTTTTTAGTGTGTCGTTGTAGAAAATATACATATCTTATGAAGTGTCGTTTTAACACTGTCGTCATACAAGTGACAATGCCCCTGGTAATATTTTCAACCATGCGTACAATATATAATTCAATGAAAGTGTCGTTTTTAGTGTGTCGCTCTAGAAAATATACATATCTTATGAAGTGTCGTTTCCCAGACTGTCGCTCTGGCAGGAGAATATTCCTGCTTCCTCATATATGTCGTTTTAACACTGTCGTCTTGGAAGTGAGAATAGACCTGGTAATATTTTCAACCATACTTACAATATTTAATTCAATGAAAGTGTCGTTTTTATAGTGTCGCTGCAGAAAATATACATGTCTTATGAAGTGTCGTCTCTCAAACTGTCGCTCTGGCAGGAGAATAGTCATGCTTCCCCATATATGTCGTTCTAACACTGGCGTCTTACAAGGGACTATGGACCTGATAATATTGCCAACCATAGCTGGGAGACCTCCACCAGTCACGAAGATCCACTGTATATAATAACACAGAGAATTCTCGTGCTCCCTTACATGGAGTATCAACCCCCTGATGAGTCACATTGCCAGCACTTGTCGGCGAAGTGTTTATGTTCATATACGCTGCCATTAACTCAGTATAGAGAGAGTGAAGCTCTGTCAATGCGACATATATCAGGACATTTCGTGCAGCATGCTTCTGTCCCTTTCGACCGCCTATACCAGATTCATGGGACAGTTTTTAGCTCGCCTGTATCAGGTAAAGCAAGGTACTGTGAGAGAGAGTTGGGGTGATGTTGGTGTCTGCGTCGGTGTCCGTTTACGGTTGTTCGATTACATTGCGGGAAGTTCGGGATCTATGTTAAGGTGTTTTGCTCAGTTTAATGTTTTCGCGGGAGACTTCGTAGACAAGTCTAACAAGGCTTGAAGATGTGCATGTCCTAGTTATGAGATGAAACATGAATTTTTGTTCTATTTATGAGGTTATGGACTTATGGCTAATTTTCTGCATCTATTCCAGTATATAGGTCATGTTCATGTGTAATCAACCTGTCCCACAGTTTGCATCGGATGTTTTTGAAACTTGGTAGACATGTTTAATATGGCCCGGGGATGTGCTTATCCTATTTATGAGACGAGTTTTTGTCATGTTTATGACTTCTGCACTCAATTAGTCACACAGTTTTCACAGATTTCTTCTGGAAATTGATGACATGTTTAATTACCATGAGATAGTCATCACCGATCCTTTTTCTTCCATACCCCAGGAACATATTATATGCTTCGTCCTTGTACAGAAACCCTACTGAACTGAAAAGAAGGAAACACCTTAAAATCTGCCATAATTCAGTTCTGCAGACGGAGACATAGGAGATCCATGGACGTTGATTTCTTTTGCTTAGGTTGCTGGTAGACGTAAGGATTAGCCTATTGTCGTTGTAGGATGGTATGGTTAAGGGTTTAATGTTGCCTTGTTGATCCTTGTTTGCTTAGCTTGTAGGTAGACAAGTTAAGAATTTTTCTCAAGTTAGTGGCTTTGCAAAGTTTTATGATTTACTAAGTCATACGTTAGGTTAAACTTTTTCGTTTAGCTTGCAAGTAGACCAGTTGATGATTTTTGTCGGGGGGAACGAGTATCACTCTGCAGGTTGCTATTCTTCTGTGTCTGTCGGATTACTCAACACTCTTCTCCTTTGCTGCTCATTAAGCATAGTCACACAGGCGAGCTGTTGGGATTCTTTGAATAACTTGTTTTACCATTCACTGGTACAACATGAGATGCAAGAAATACTCTTCCAAGTCCTTTGTAGCTTTTTATCATCTATGGAATACATTTTCTTATTTCAGACTGAAAGTCCGAATTAAAATATTTTGTTGTCAAACGTAAATGCTTTGAAGAAAACTGGCACTAATCTAGAATCTCGGCTATGCAGTGAAGGGCATTGTGATGGCAGCCATCACTGAAACTTTTCCCTGACAAGTCTTTATCTCCATCAGTGACACTAATACTAGATTTTACTGTCATAAAATTTCTTGCCCATGCCGAAGTTCAATAAGATGACAAGAAACAGCTCTAATTAAAAGCTTGAAAACTGTGAAATAAATGATGGATAAGTCTAAATCCAAATGCTTTATTGAAATGTCGGATACAATGATTGCCGCCCGTATTGTGCGATGGATGAATGCCGGTAGCATACACGATCGAGATGGGTGATTTCAAAAATTCCACCAAGGTAATTCAGACATTGGTGCAGGTGAAACATCATTTTGCGTTCAGGGTGTTCTTGACGTTTACATTTATGGTCTCCATTTTAACATTACTGTTCTTTAAGTACACGAACTTGTTCTTCAACGCCGAGCTTATATTACAAATTGAAAGAGAGAGAGAGAATTAAGGTTTAACGTCGCGTTCAGCAATATTTCAGCTATATAGCAACGATTAAACACAATTCTAGGTATTCAAGTTAATAACTTAGTAATCCAACATGTTAAAACATGCACACATTAAAACTTATGCTACAAACCGATTTCTCTCAAACAACCTAAGACACAGCCCTCCCTCACCCGACCAAAAAGATCTTCTAAAGCAGTTGCTCGATAAAATCAATCTCTTACAATCTTAAAATCTATAGTCCATAAGAATATTTTTCACTGGGAGATCTTCGTGACATGAACTGGCTCTTTTTTAGTAAATGTTCGTTAGTTAATCGAGTATGGCCGATTCTACATCGCCTGATCATGGCTTGATCGAAATGGTTCTGGCTGTTCATCTGATCAGATGTGTATAGCCTACAGTTTTTTGTCAGGTTTACCTAGGGTAAACCCTACACTGTTATCGCTTTTCAGTTTTTTTTTCTTCTGCGCATGCAGTTTTGATCTTCTGCCCGGGGACTGTTCTCATTTGATACCCCGTACAGCATTCATAAAAACATATTGTTCTTCTGTCTGACAGTCATACGGTATAGCATGTGCACTGAACGTGATAATTTGGACATTATCGCAGTAAATTTTATCTTTCCAATTTCTTTTAAAATTTGCCTTCCCAATCTATTTTATCCGGTATCATTTGTTACGGCGGGAAGGGTCATTCTCTACGGTCCATCTCCATTCTAATGGAAACATGGTAATGAGATAATGGTGTAGAAGCGCTGGTAAACTCAGGCAGTCAGCCGTCATTTTCCACCAGATGTTGATCAGATCTATCGTTGTTCAGATCAGGAAGTTCGTCTTTGAGCAGTGAGTATTGTTATGTTTATTATTTATCACAGAAGAGTTCTTTTCAAAGGTTTAATTCTCTATAATTTAGACAAATTCGTAATTTTCTGATAATCAAAGTTGTGCGTGAACGACCTGACCAGGGTAAGGTCAACCCATGCCTTCCCATACAAGCGTTTTTTAACGAATATTTCATGATTCCGGTAGTGAAATAAATCTTTTTCACGACAAAATATCCGTATAATGCCGCAACAAATCCTGAGATATTTAGAATTCTATAATATGCAAAACATTTCCTGAAAATTCACTTTTAGCTAAAAAGTGACTATGCGTGGATTCTGGTAAAAGTGAGATTTTTAATTTAACGAAATTTCTAAAAGTACGATCCTGAAATTAAGTTTTATTATTTGACGCATATTTTCATGTTACGGAAAATTTATTGGTAGCAAGTTTTCAAAGAAAATACACCGGGAAAGTAGCAAAACTTGCGCGTTTGAAGTTTTTTCGAAATTAAATTATGCAAAACCCTGAATGTAAACTCGCCAATGCTTTTTTCAGAGATGCGAATAGATATTAGTGTCATATTCCAACTATCAATTTATCATTAAAAGTGCAACCGATCGTGGTAATATCAGATATTGATATACCGAACTGTGACGGTTGGTCCTAACCTGCTGAATGTGTGAGAAGTGACTAGTTTTTGGCTATTACAATTTGAACGCCAGTAGTATTCACGTTGAGAATAAAGCTATCCGGAAATCACTAGCTGCAGAGGGCATTCCGATTATTATCATGAAATAACGTCGATCCAAGAGTTGAATTATTGATGTGATATTATGGTGGTAGTCCATCACTCCTTGAAGTCCTGTTGATAAGTATACCTTGTCCTTAACATCTTTACGTAAGCGGCTTTGGCTTGTAATGTGAGTTTCACTTTTGAAGGGGGAAGAAACAATTAGGGGAGGCCTGAACAGGTCCACAAAACCCCAGGCTAGACAAGGTTAAACGTTTAGACTGGGGAATACATTGGATAATATCAAGATGTGGTCAGTCTTGAAAATTTGCATTTTTTATAATAGTGCATAGTTTGAAAGGTCGGCAGTTATGGGGCATGTTCTAGTCCATAGTATAGAAAACGTGGAAATACAAGAATAACCCAGATAGCCGATCACTTTGCTAACTTTATACTATTCTGGCGGAATGACTGATTACTATGACTGAATTATTATGACTGAAAGCTTTGTGATCTATGGTCAGAGGATTCCGAGCGTAAATGAGACTACACATGTCGGTGTGCTGTTGAATAACAGCAACAAGTCACTGAAAAGAACAAAAAATGCATGTACTTCTTTGAAAAGTGCTACAATGTCGCTACTCAAATCTGGAGTCCACTCAAAAGCACTTAATCCGTTAACTAGTGCGCGTATTGTCAGACAGATTGTGTATGCCAAAGCTCTATATGGATGTGAATTATGGACACTGAACAACACTGAAGTGATAATGTTAGAGAGAGCCCATAGATGAATTGCCAAGGCAATCCAGGGATTTACTAGGCTGACGAGGTCAGATATGTGTACCAGTCTTCTCGGTTGGATATCCATAGAGGGTTTTATTGACACAAAAAAATTACAGTTCGTGAGCAAGATCTGCAGACTTGACAGCGGGAAGTTACCAAAGGAAATATTTTTAACAAGACTGTATACGTTTACATCTGATCCATTCGCTAAGAATTCTCAGTTAGGTCTAATTCCTGATGTTATAAGTATTATTAAAAGAAGTATGACCTAATGGAGTTTTTAAATGATTTTATGAACCATAGTATATTCCCACCGCCAGAAACATGGAAACGGATTGTGTCGATCATTTGAAGAACGGAACTGGTTAGTGAGGATGGAACATGACACTGATTTTCGAAGATTCACCAAAATACACAAGAGATTAATCCCATCAGTCTGGTGGGAGCTAGCAAAACGGTACCCCCAGCATAGAGACGCTATCCAGTTTTTAATGAACTTAATAGTGACAATACGAGTGATGGATAAAACTGAACTCTGTCATAGATGTGGTAAACTTTATGAAGACATTTTGCAACACATTGTACTTTCATGTAGTGTAACAGAAGAAATAAGAGATAGACTGTGGTGTTATGTTATCAACATTAGTGACATCAATTTCAGCGTCCGCCTGCATTCATTAGATGACGGGGATCTTGTGCACGTATTGTTAGGTGGTATCATAGAATTTGACAAGGACTGCACAGAAATTGATGAATTCAGAATCAACTGTTTAAAATGCATTAATGAAATGAAACAACTTTATTATCAGTAATGACAGAGGTACATGTATCTTCAAACATATCATATGAACTGTACATAATATTTATATTCAAATAATTGCCTTTTGTATGTAACACTATATCATGCTCTCCATAAGGAGGAATAAAGATGATAATAATACTATTCTGGCAGAATGACTGATTACTAATCGATACATTTCTCCACTAACAACGTTTAAGATCGTTATTTCGCATATGATTTACTGATCATGAGCTGTACCAATTAAGTGATTAACTGGTTGGCTGTGACTGACAAATCACACAAAAACCAATAACATCAATAAAACGAGGCAATAATTCATTGTGTGAAATGTTCTGATTGACCGGTGAACTGACGAAGTAAGTAGGAACGAATAAGATATATTGGTATATAGCGACTAAGGAAAACATTTACATGCCAGAATAATGAAAATGAAACTTGTGCTGTTTTTGTCTTGCAGTATCAGGACATATGGACTGGGTGGCAGACAAGTGAGCGACATTTCCTAATATCTTAAGCTTCATCATGCTTGATAAGGGGGATCATGTGTAGGGCGGGTGCGGGGAAACGAGTTGCACTGAGTGTTCGTACGACCAATTCCCATCGTGGCGCATCCATCCATCCATGCCAATCTATGAATGGATTTGGTGGACGGGAAGCAAACGACATACATAATATATTTGGACCAGGTGGACTCTAAACGGTTTCTTACGACCGTCAAACCTGAAGTCTGAATTCCCATCGAACCTAACATTTCCGTTACCGCTGGTCGTGTGTTATATGTAGGTATAGTTGTACACAGTGGCGGGTGATGGCTGTGTTCCATTCAAATTGCTCCCATTCAGTCGTGATAAACTAGAGCACGCAAGCTGTTTCAGCATAACATTCAAAAACAATTATTTATTATGCTGGTGGGGTAAATAGGCCGTCGAACAGGTCCACATTACGATATCATAGGAATGCTTGCTCTCAATCATTCAGTCAAAATATATGCGGAGATACGGTACTGGTCTATCGGACGAATATGTATAATGTCACGGTATTGTTCATAACTTCCTACAAACGGGGTAAATAAACACAAATAAAACATGGTTATATATATATTCCACAGGAAGTATAGTTAAATTGAGGTGATTAATTGAGTGTACAAGTTCCACACTGAAAATTCAATCATTGGAACTCTCGGAGTTTTGCCGAAATAACTGGAACTTCCGGGTCAGCAACGCTATTCATCGGGTAAAAATGGCGGATTCGGGGCGCAAATTGCTGCCCAGCGATTTCGCCTGAGGAGAAAGAGTCGTTAGTGTACGTATCTCAGGGTGCCCACCAGTTGGTGATCCGTAAAGTTAGGAATCTTTCGGAATAACGTAAAGGGTGCGTTGTCGTCTGGGGATTACGGACGAAGCTCCACAAATCTGCTAGCCACTGACGCCTTCGAACTTTTGACGCTAGATCGAGTGTAAACGGGCATTAAATCCCTGTCCCGGTTTTATCTTCACTGCGCACGATCAACAAACTTGTAGTACACTTTGGTTTGCGATCAAATTATCAACGGTCGAACATTGTTTCGCCCTCATTTGGCTCTAGTTCAACATTATCATTCGGTAAACGAATCTAGCGAGCGGGACTCATCGTACTCTCGGGTGATCATGTCAAAATATTTTCATTTCTCTAGCTATGTCAACATTACTGGACGAATACAAATGCATGCATTATCGCATCGTTTAATTTACATGTAGGTTTTCCGGTAGTCTCAAATATACCAAATGTGTGGAAGAAATTATCGCTCCGATTATCGTGTGTTATATTGTTCCAAGAACCTTGTTCATGTACTCTCCTCGTGAACTAGTTTTGGTTGGAGTTCTCTTTTGCAAAGTTGGTTTGATAAATCAAATTCTCTACACCATCTGCTTTATATTTTAATTCGCTTACATCGCGAATGTGGCAGCTGTGATATTTCTGTCTTGGAGCTCGTTGGAACTGTAACTCTCTTTAGTGTTAAATTCGTTCTCGTAATATGAATCATAGTGTAAGTTAATCATTGGAAACTGACTGCTTCAGACTGACGTCAATCAATTTAGGACCGATCGCGAATTAAACCGCATGGACATATCATGTGAAATAAGAAGTATATCTAATTCGCCTGGTTGTTTGATACATCCCAGAGACGAACCCACCCCATTTTTACTTCTTAAGAACCGTTTATAAATGGACTGCGACCGTATAGAATGTATGGCACTATAGGATAGGCGCCTGGGTTTATAAACCAGCCTTATATGTTTTACATTTCCTGCTGATCTCAACACTGTCATGTATATCAATGGGACCGAGATATAATCGTCTCCACAGTTTCAAAGAGGATACTCCGAGTTTTCCAACAAGATGTAGTATGATAAAAGTCCGGCAATCGTTGAACTTTCTATCGGTACAATTAGAGAAGGGTAAAGGGCACCATTCGCAAATTTTTGCAAAAAATGATTACCCACTTCGTCATTCTCTTCCAAAACCATAAAACTATATACTATAGTGTTCTTTTGTTTTTTGTTTTTTTGGGGGCTGAAATCTCCCCGCCTCCTCTTCCGTCCTTTCTGCCTCATGTTATGTTCTTTGTATATGTTCTTATATGTTCTTAGACGTATATGTTTGTTTTCTATATGTGGTGCATTTAGCCTTAGGGTATAATATTGCGAATAAAGTATGTAAAGTATCTAAAGATAAATTGTCGGAGACCGATGATCTGGGCCTATGGCGCTTTGGGCAATCATCTTGCAGGCTCGGTGCACGCCTTTTTCGAGAGCGCTTTGTTTGTTCAAGCCTAAACTCAGTAAATGGTATTATTCTTCAAGTGATTCAGAAGCCATATCCAATAGCCAAAATATGAAGAAGGAGCAAAATTAGGCTGGTCTCTCATTAAAAACTACTCCATATTTCCATAAGGAATTCTGTATATAAAAATGCAGATAAAAGCGATCAACAGTTCTCAATAGTCCCGACATGACATCGAGATTGAAAATCGGGAAAATTGGCACCAGAGCTGTCTGCTAATTGAGAATCAAGCTGTTGACAGTCATGCACACAATTTTTATTACGAATGTCAATTATTAGCACATTTCCTTTGGTTTACGAATAATTACGATTTAACATACCCACAAGCCTTATAAAATTTGAATCTTAAACGTACCTCTAGGAGGATATACGGTGTGGTCGATAAATAATAGATGATTGAGCAGGAAAATGGCTAATACATGTATGAAAATATTTTGACATGATCACCCGAGAGTACGACGACTCCCACCCGTTAGATCCATTTACCGATTGATAATGTTGAACTAGGGCCAAATGAGGGCTAAACAAAGTTCGACAGTTGATAATTTGATCGCGAACCAATGTCGGCTATAAGTTAGTTGATGATGCACAATGAAGATAAAGCCAGGGTTGGGATTCAAAGCCCGTTTACAATCGACCGAACGTGCCAAAAGTTCGAAGGCGTGTATGGCGAGCGGATTTGTGGAACTTTGCCAGTAAACCCCAGACGCCAACATACCCTTTACGTCATCCCAAAAGATTCTTAACTATACGGATCACCAACTGATGGGTATACCTTGAGGTACGTATATTAATGGCTTTTCCAGCTTGGGTCAAGTTTTATCGCTGGGCAGCAATTTTCGCTTCGAATGCGCCATTTTCACCCGATGAATAGCGTTGCCGACCCGGGAGTTCCAATTATTTCGGCAAAATCCCGAGAGTTCCAATGATTGAATCTCCAGTGTGAGTTCACTGCTCCGTAAGAAAGTTTATATCCACGCAATGATTGATAAATTAATGATTGGTCTTAACAGAAAACATATGGCTTGCATTCTTGTGTAGAATACATCAGCCATATATGGATATATTTTGGAATTTTAGTAAAACTAAAGCCTATCTTCCTTCGTAGCCCTTCCAAATATGTACGAATCGACTTTATTGTGGACAATTATGTTCAACATGAAACATATCCATCACTATCAAGAAAGGACCGCATAACCTTTATACTGTTCATTCTTTGTTGCAATTAGCGTATCGAAGGTTTTGTTTTGGTTCATTTTTTTTAATACCAGGATGACAGTTAACGTGGTTATCAATTCTTATTTTGCTATCACACATTCGTCTTCGAGTAACTAAACTCTCGGTGTTTTGAATACATGCAGGTTAACATACATGTGCAGAAAAAAATTAACTCTACCAGGCCTGGGACCTATCCAGGCCGGGGGACCTTGGCGGCTGAAACGTACCAAAATATATCTTGGGATCAAGCTCTAACAGAAAATGTAAATAAACCCGAGGTGACCGCCTTTTTCTAAAAATGATGTTTGGTGTCGCTTTTCCGCTCAGATTTTTCGATTTTTTTTATTCATGCATTTTTTCCGCAAAACTGATTAATAAATTAGGATGTAATTATCTGATGTGAAATAAAATAATTCTGGACATTTTAATGAGCAACAAACTTAAAAAAATGAAGAAAAACGACAAAAACGTTACTTTTCTGGTACCCGCAACACAACCGCCACTTTGAATTCACCTATGAACCTCTGCTTGAAGCGGATAAGAAAATAGACCAAATAGGATAGTTAATATAGTCGTGAAGTGTAAGCTCTCAATATTCGTTATTCCCTCTTTGAGCGTGAGATAACGATCATCTAGTCAGACCTGATAATTATCACCATCACCAAAAAGGACGTAATGTGATTATGTTACTGGCACCTAGAAGACAGGAGTGACTATTATCGTAAGCAAATACGACAATCAGATGAATCACTATAATGAAGACGTCAACGAGAGAAGATACGGGCATCCATACACTTCATCCGATTACATTATAGCGAGCTTCATGAGATTTACTTCCAGGAGCCTATTATTAGGATCGAAGTTAAATGTTTAGATATATATATATATAATGGCACAAGCTCAATAATTTCAGGTTATTGATGATGCTCTATGTATGCATGTTTTGCAACGAACACACAAAAATGAAAAAAATCGAAACATCTGACCGAAAAGCGACCAAGAATACCCGTTTTATTGTGACGCCACCACCTCATTGTGACGTCATCAAAGCGGCCATCCCAAGGGTATAGTGTGCTAAGTTTCAGCCCCCTAGCTCAAGGGATAAGAAAAATATTTAGTAGGGCCGAAATGCCCCCCCTCCCCAAGGCCTGGACAGGTCCCAAAAAGGAAAGGCCAGATCGGGTTACCATATTTTAGTACAGATATCTTATTATCCCAAATTGTATTGTACTTAATTCCATATCCATCTCACTAAAATCAGATCTTATAAAATGCTCCCCATCTTACGTGTCGCTGATTTAAGATCTGGGACCCGAGACCCAGGTTTCTCCGGTCAAAAGCGTAGCTTGCATAATCTCTAGCGTAAGGAGTATCCTTCGCCGTCTGACTATTGAATTTGACCCTCCCACTTTTTCTTTGGACATATTGCTCTTTGTAGTTACAAGCGTCTGGTTCGTCATTCATAATTCAGCCGTCGTCCATTAAAGAATATCCGCGTCAATACTCCAAGGACCTATTCCATATTCGAATATAACAGTATTAGCACCAAATTCAAAAAGACAATCATAGTATACATAAAAATAGGCTAGTTTCCTACAAGAGACAAGCGGTCAACAGTTTTCAATGATGCCGGCCAGACATCATGATGTTCCAAAAATATCAAATTCGTATCGCTGATTAGTATTCTCAATCCAAAATATTCGTTTTAAAAGTCGTCATCTAGAGAATAGTGGCTATGAATAGGTACAAATGGTTCTGGCATTCTCTCTTGTATCAGCTATACAAAATTTCCAATGAGTTGCTTTTCTGGCCACAATGGCTCAATTTGTCGATCATCAAGTTCCATTTGTATTCCAAGACACACAGTGTGTTGGGCAATCTTCTTCGCTTCACATCCGCTATAAAGCCGGGCGGCGATGGGTAATCCTTAGGCTAGAGATTATGCTTTCGATGACTCCAAAATTTCATCCTAATTCAATTCCAGCAATTCACCACCCCCACGCCATCCTGGATAGAGCTTAAATGACGCCATTTATCTGAAAAACTGCTGCCAATTATAAGAGTATGGTGACCTGTCATTTTTAATTCATATTGTAAACTAAAGAACATTTGACTTTGGGAAAGCAGTCTACTGAGTGTCAAACATGAAATCGGGCTAATTATCACTGAGTTAGTAATTATTAATACTGGATACATCTTGATCGTTCGAGACTGGTGACTCGGTCAAGAGATGCCATAGAAAATAGTGTCCGTGCCATTACCACAGACTGGGTGATTGCTTTGAACTAATGTGAACTAATTGCGCTCAACTAAGCTTTCCCTGAACGCAGTCCAGTTTGTTGAAAATTGCAGTGCAAAAATGCAATTGATGTATGTTTCAAGTCACTTGACCGCACAATTTTATTGTTGAGGTGCGTCGCTTTGAAAACACTTTTACCGGCAAAATCTTTCAACATCAACTATCTTTGTTGACTTAGATTTACCTTGAATCTTCTGGGGTTGGACACTTAAAAGACCCCGTACTTTACTGAGACGGTGGTCTATGGTAAATTACCATGATCAAAGCAAAGACTAAGAAACATATCAAATATGTACTCGCCTGCCCCTATCTGCCTCTGGCATCAAACAAACATGTAATATAAGATGCGTTGCGTGTAATACATTTGCAGTCGACTGACAATAGTCATCTAACAATAATAATTAGTCCTTCCACTTGATTGAATGAAGTCTATGGAAGCAATGTTCGTGCTCAAAACAAAAAATAATACAATTGTATAAATCCTTGAACAGGTGCAGACGACGGGCAGTATAGAAGATTAATTTACGAGAGATATCAAGAAAATGTCCAAATATAAGCCTCAAAACTATCAATTTTGTCTGTCACCTTTATGTACAATGGCGCCAAGGTGTTATGACTTACTGTCATCCTTGTATGAAAACTTTCTGTCTGAAGAGATTCCCTCATTTCAGTTATCTAACCGGCACATGCAGCAGATATTTGGGTTGAGTTCGCATCAAATTGTCCCACGTTAATCGCTCATTTACAAGGCTTCCCCACTAAGCCTTCGTATAAGGAGGCGATATAGAGCAACTGGAGGAATAATTAGTCAATGGCAGATCACTTATCTAAAAATTGAACTGAAAACCGAATTCAAAAACCGAAATCACTCACTCTTAGATCATACATGAACGTAGAGGCTTCGATGAGGATAGCCCATGATTTATTTTACCAGCATGAGGTTCGTGAATACATTAACATTATCTGGCACGGGTCATTTGGTCATTTGGTACCGCAGACTGGGGGTGGGGGAGCTCCTCTAAAATCCAAGATGGTCACGATAAGTCACCGCAAAATAAACTTTAGCCTCTCTCAGTATATTTGTTTCTATGGTCAATAGCAAAATTTCACCGTATACAGAGGACATATCCACATATCCACACCATAATACATGTAAATAAGCATATATACACTATATTACTGAGCCGGTGAGCGTTGTAACCCGCCTTTTAACCCTGATCCTTCTTCTTTGTGGGAGCGCAACTGACGCATCTGACACCTGAAAGACTTATACATTCTATAATATGTGAGTATACATGTCGTGTTTTACAGGGATTTCGCGAACCCTTTTTGAAATGTGCTGGTTTGATGTATAATGGATAACTGATATACTATACATAAGATGCTCGTCCAATTCAGTTCGGGATGTGATGAACTTATCTCTGTCGCGTGCCATGCATACCTAGCGCATCATCAATAACTTGGAATTATCGAGCTTGTGCCATAATATATGCATAAACAGTTAACTTCAAGCTAAATAACTGGCTCCTAAAAATAAGTCCCATGAAATTCGCTATAACGTAACCGGATGCAAGTGTATGGATGCCCGTGTCTTCTCTCATTGACGTCTTCATAGTGATTCATTTGATTGTCGTATTTGCTCAGGATAATAGCCACTCCTGTCTTCTAGGTGCCAGTAACATAATCACATAACATACTTTCTGATGGTAATTACCACAAAGATAGTAAGGATGGAAACCGTATAATCAGGTCTGATTAAAGGATCGTTATCTCACACATAAGCAGACGAATGTTGCATATCAAGAGCTGACACACCATGACTGTATTAACTATCCTATTGAGTCTATTTCCTTATCCCCCCAAGCAGATGTTCATGGATAAATTGAAGTGGCTGTAGTGTTGGCGGTACCAGATAAATGATGTTTTTTGTCATTTTCCTTCATTTTTTATAGTTTGTTTTTTCATAAAAGTGTCCAAAATTATTTTATTTCACGTCAGATAATTTATTCTTAATTTATTATTCAGTTTAGCAAAAAAACGCACGAAAAAAAATATCGAAAAATCTGAGCGGAAAAGCGACACCAAAATATTTTTTTAGAATAAGGCGATCACCTTGGATTTATTTACATCTTTTGCCAGAGCTTCATCCCAAGATATAGTGTGAGACGTTTCAGCCCCCAAGTTCAAGGTCAACCCGGCCTGGATAGGTCACAATACGTCAAGCCCTGGCATGGTTAAATCGTATGCGCATATGTATGTCAATCTACATGTATTCAAAATACCAAGGGTTCATTTACTCGGAGACGAATGTGTAGTAGCAAAATTAAAGTTGATAACCACGTTAACGGTCATCCTGGTATTAAAAAATATTGAACCAAAACAAAATCTTCGATACGCTATTAAATTGCAACAAAGAATGAACTGTATAAAGGATATGTGGTCCTTTCTTGATAGTGATGGATATGTTTCGTGTTGAACATAATTGCTATAAGAGTAAGGAGTTCACACTAAAGTCAATTCGTACATATTTCAAAGGGCTACGAAATTTATTAAAATTCCAAAATATATCCATATATGGCTGATGTATTCTACACAAGAATGTAAACCATATGTTTTCTGTTAAGACTAATCATTAATTTATCAATCATTGGGTGGATATAAACTTTCTTACGGAGCAGTGGACTTGTACACTAAATTAATCACCGCAATTTGACTATAGTTCCTGTGGAATATACATAACCATGTCTTATATGTGTTTATTTATCCCATTTGTAGGAAGTTTTATGAACAAGATTTTACATATTCGTCCGATAGACCAGTACCATATATTTTGGCTGAATGACTGAGAGCATGCATTCTTATGGTATCGTCCGGTTGACCTGTTTGACCGCCTATTTACTCCACCAGCATACTAAATAATTGTTTTGAAGGTTATGCTGAAACAGCTTTCGTGTGCTCTAGCTTACCACGACTGAATGGAAGCACTTTGAATGGAACACAGCAATCACCCTCCAGTGTGTACCACTATACCTACTTATCACACACGACCAGCCATCTGCTAACGGAAATATAGATCGATGAGAATTCAGACTTCAGATTCGACGGTCGTAGAGTCCACCGGGTCCAAATATCCAATGTAGGTCGTTTGCTTCCCGTCCACCAAATTCATTCATAGATTGACATGGATGGATGGATGTACTTGGGTACTCCATCGCACCGCGATGGGCACTGGTCGTGCGAACACGCCGTGCAACCAGTTTCCCCCCAACCCGCCCTACACATGATCCCTCTTATCAGAAACTTAAGATTTTTGGAACGGTCGCTCACTTTCCTTCCATCCAGTCCATATGTCCTGATTCTGGAACACAAAAACAGTACGTTTGATTTTCATTATTCTAGAATGCAAATGTTTTTCTTGGCAGCTATCTCGCAAATATACCAATATATCTTATTCGTTCTTACTTACACAGGTAATTCGTCAGTTCTCCGGTCAATAAAAACGTTTTACACAATGAATTATTGCCTCGTTTGCTTTATGTTATTGGTTTTTCTGTGACTTGTCAGACACAGCCAGCCAGTTAATTACATAATTGGTACAGCTCAGTAAATCATATGCGAAATAATGATGTTAAACGTTGCTAGTGGAGAAATGTATCAATGATTGATCAGTCATTCCAACAGAACAGTATAATTTAGCAAAGTGATCGGCCATCTAGTTTATACTTGTGCATCCATGTTTTCTTCTTTGTTTTCAGGAATTCTTTTTCTAAGACGATTTGTTTGTGTATAGCATGTGTAGTTCTATACTAGAACTAAAGTGATGGACAGGACATGCCACATAACTGCCGACCTTGACATGGTCACTATGTCACTAGACTCCAGCTCATAATATGTACTATTATAAAAAATGCAAATTTTCAAGACTGATAATGTATTTCAGTCTAAACGTTTAACCCTATCTAACCTGGGGTTTTGTGGACCTGTCCAGGCCTTCCCCTAATTATGTTTCTTCCCCCTTACGCCAGGGGACTGATTACAAGCGTCTGGTCCGTCATTCGTAATTCAGCCGTCGTTCATTAGAGAATATCCGCGTCCATAATCCAAAGACCCATTCCATATTCCATGTAACAGTATTAGCATAAAATTCAAAAAGACAATCATAGTATACAGTAACATAGGCTTGTTTCCTGCAAGAGAGAAGCGGCCAGCAGTTTTCAATGATGCCGGAAAGACATCATGATGTTCCAATAATATCAAATCCGTATCGCTGATCAGTATTCTTAATCCATAATATTCGTTGTAAAGTCGTCATCTAAAGAATGATGTATCTCAGTCACGCTTTGATTGTGACTGTTCATATGAGTACCATGAGGAGCTTGAAGAACATGGATTCATACGGCCCCTAGCCCCGGGTTAAGCGGAATTAGACACAAGTTACGAAACGTAACGCCACAGATTTTGCACGCTACGCTCGTGTTTTGCTATCAGCATGCGATATGTATCGCCAAATTTGAGAAACATCAATAACTTGGAATTATTTGAGCTTGTCCCCTTATATATGGATAAACAGTTAACTTCGAGCTAACTAATTCACTCATAAAATACAGTCTTGTGAAACTTGCTATAATGTAACCGGATGCAAGTGTATGGATACCCGCGTCTTCTCTCATTGACGTCTTCATAGTGATTCATCTGATTGTCGTATTTGCTCAGGTAAGTAGTATACAGTACGCATGTACAGTTAGTGGCCCCTCACTGCGCATGCGCAGAACTTGTTTTGACGTCAGAAGTGTGGATATGTGGGGGTGTGCGCATGCGTGATGGAAGGTGTGGTGGGAGGTGGGTACAACATGTCGGCCTGTTTTTGTGTCGTATGTTGTGGGAGGTGGGTACAACATGGCGGCCTGTTTTTATGTCGTGTGGTGGGAGGTGGGTCAAGATGGCGGCCTGTTTTTATGTCGTGTGGTGGGAGGTGGGTCAAGATGGCGGCCTGTTTTTATGTCGTGTGGTGGGAGGTGGGTACAAGATGGCGGATTGTGTGGATGGTGGGTGGCGGGTGCAAGATGGCGGCTATCAAAAATAGTTCCATGTATTCATCCGCGGTGATGCGGTCTGGCAGCAATTTTGGCGGTGATTCGGTCTCGGGAAAAAGCTTCCGCGAAGAAAAAGTAGTCCCTAGATAAAATGGTCCGATTGGGTCGAGTGAGGTATCAAAGTGAAGCTTAGGTGAAGGGGCATCTAATGGGCTGGATGTGGGGTTGAAATATCGGCATTCTGCGCATGCGCGGTGGCCGAAGGGTATGGAAATAGACGTTTTGGAGCTAGGGGAGCCCTAATGGACCAATGGGGTCGAGTGAGGTATCAAAGTGAAGCATTCGTGAGGGGGCATCTGATGGGCTGGGTGTGGGGTTGAACTATCGGCATTCTGCGCATGCGCGGTGGGCGAAGGGTATGGAAATAGACGTTTTGGAGCTAGGGGAGCCCCTAATGGACCAATGGGGTCGAGTGAGGTATCAAAGTGAAGCATTCGTGAGGGGGCATCTGATGGGCTGGGTGTGGGGTTGAACTATCGGCATTCTGCGCATGCGCGGTGGCCCAAGGGTATGGAAATAGCCGTGTTGGAGCTAGGGGAGCCACTAATGGTCCAGTGGAGTTGTATGAGGTATCAAAGTGAAGCATTCGTGAAGGGGCATCTAATGGGTTGGGTGTGGGGTTGAAATATCGGCCTTCTGCGCATGCGCGGAGGCCGAAGGGTATGAAAATAGACGTTTTTGAGCTAGGGGAGCCCCTAGTGGACCGATGGGGTCGAGTGAGGTATCAATGTGAAGCATTCATGAAGGGGCATCTGATGGACTGGGTGTGGGGTTGAAATAGTGGCATTCTGCGCATGCGCGGTGGCCCAATGGTGTGCAAATAGCCGTGTTGGAGCTAGGGGAGCTACTAATGGTCCAATGGGGTCGAGTGAGGTATCAAAGTGAAGCTTAGGTGAAGAGGCATTCAGGCAATAGGGTGGGTGCATGTAAAATTTTTCCTGAAAAAAAAAACGGAAAACGGACTTGGGAAAATGCCTATATGGGGTATGAGGGGTATATAGGTCACCGGGCTTAACGGAGCTCGCCTGTCAATAGAGTTATCTCCCCCTAGTTCCAGGGTGGATGTATGTAAAAATTTTCCTGAAAAAATACGGAATACGGACTTTATCCTAAATTACGGGAAAATGCCTATATGGGGTATGGGAGGTATAGGACCATCCTGGCAAACGTACTTCTATACATTTGCGGTAGGGTTGTGGGGTCTCGTTTTACTCGTCTCGTCATTTAGAACATGATAGGAAGTGTCCCCGTGCGAATCGGTGAAATTTTTGAAAAAAGTCACCGAGCCCCATATAGTTCCATACTGGGGTATAGGTTCAATGTTTATCCCCCTGGGAAACGTACTTCTATACATTTGCGGTAGGGTTGTGGGGTCTCGTTTTACTCGTCTCGTCATTTGGAACACGATAGGAAGTGTTGCGGAGCGAATCGGTGAAATTTTTGAAAAAAGTCACCGAGGCCTGGGTAGGCCCATAGGCCTATACTGCATGGCTATGCGTGTATAGGCCCATACGGGGTGGACATGTTGGAGTCTAGGTGAGTCCCTAATGGTCCAATGGGGTCGGTTGAGGTCTTATTTTGAAGCTCTCGTGGAGGAGCACTTGCCTACACTAATGGTTCGTCCGTGTTCAATAGTCTGCGCATGCGCAGCCTGGCCCGTATTATAGAAAACAGGCATTTTGGGTGCTATGTAGGGGTGTGTTTGGGATAGAGATGGGCTATTCACGGTTCGAATGGGTCGTGTGAGGTGTCAAAGTGAAGCTTGTGTGGGGTAGAGTCAGAATGGTGTGTTTTTGAATGAAAGTCGCGTCAATCTGCGCATGCGCAGTTGGTTGTAGTAGCGAAAGTGGCCATTTTCGGGCAGTACATGAAGGTATTTGGGGTCGAGATGGGCTATTCACGGTTCGAATGCGTCCTGCAAGGTGTCATCTTGTAGTTCTCGGGGTGTACATTCCGATTTAAGGGATGTCCGCGTCATCTGTGACGTCATCAGTGACGTCATCAGTACGAGTAGTAGCGAAAAGGGGCATTTTGGGTGCTATGTAGGGGTGTGTTTGGGGTAGAGAGGCACCATCCTTGGTTCGAATGGGTCGTGGAGGGTGTCAAAGTGAAGCTTGTGTGGGGTAGAGTCAGAATGGCGTGTTTTTGAATGCAAGTCGCGTCAATCTGCGCATGCGCAGTTGGTTGTAGTAAGTAAAGTGACCATTTTGGGGCAGTACATGAAGGTATTTGGGGTCGAGATGGGCTATTCACGGTTCGAATGCGTCCTGGAAGGTGTCATCTTGTAGTTCTCGGGGTGTACATTCCGATTTGAGGGATGTTCCGCGTCATCTGTGACGTCATCGGTGACGTCATCGGTACGAGTAGTAGCGAAAGTGGCCATTTTCGGGCAGTACATGAAGGTATTTGGGGTCGAGATGGGCTATTCACGGTTCGAATGCGTCCTGGAAGGTGTCATCTTGTAGTTCTCGGGGTGTACATTCCGATTTGAGGGGTGTCCGCGTCATCTGTGACGTCATTGATGACGTCATCGGTACGAGTAGTAGCGAAAGTGGACATTTTGTGGATGCGTGAGGGTGAGTTTGGTGTAGAGATGCACCATCCTTAGTCCGAATGCGTCGTGTGAGGTGTCATTTTGTAGCTCTCGGGGTGTACATTCCGAATTGAGGCATGTCCGAAGCATCTGTGACGTCATCGATGACGTCATCAGTAGGAGTATTAGCGAAAGTGAGCCTTTTGGGGCAGTGCAGGAAGGTATTTGGTGTAGAGATGGACCATCCGCGTTGCGAATGCGTCGTGTGGGGTATCATGTTGTAGCTCTCGGAGTATAGACCCTGATTTCAGGGATATTTATAGCATCTGTGACGTCATTGGTGACGTCATTAGTACAAGTTGTAGCGAAAGTGGGCCTTTTTAGCAGTGAAGGATGTTATTTGGTGTAGAGATGGACCATCCGCGGTCCAAATGGACCGTGTGAGGTGTCATCTTGTAGCAACGCCCACCAACACCATTCTTAATGCTTCAACGCCCTGGTGAAATAGCTCAGAAGCTCTGATATTCCATGGAATTGTCACTAATTCTTCGAAATGCGGTGATACCCGTCAACGCCCGTCGTTACACCTTAACACTCTAACATAACGCCATGATATAGACCAGAGAGAGAACAACAACAGCAACAACAACAAGGATGACACATGAGAGAACAACAACACAACAAGAAGTTTTTTTCATATAGTTTATTCTCCCCAATGTTACATCATACCCACGCTGGGGGAGCCGCGTTGGGTATATTTACAATTCAAGAAGATTCTTATCCAATCAGAGGCCACCATTTGCATGTTTCATATTCGTTCCTGTCCGTTAGATGTATTCTTGTCCAATCAGAAGTCTCCATTTCAAAAAGTGCCATCTGAACCGTTTATTCTAATCATCGTCGGGCAGGCCAGGATACCGTTGAGGCAACATATCCTCAGATAGTTGTTTGCGCATTCTGAGTATCTATCAGTGCATGGGTGAATACTTTCATCCGATGGAGGTGGTGGTCAGTTTAACCACGAAGAACGCAACATTGGTCATTATCTCCACTATCCACTTGGTGTTACAATTCAAGAAGACTTGTCCAATCAGAGGCCACCATTTGCATCTGTCATATTCGTTCCTGTCCGTTAGATGTATTCTTGTCCAATCAGAAGTCTTCATTTCAGAAAGTTCCATCTTCGGCCATGTTCGCTTTGAACCGTTTATTCTAATCATCATCGGGCAGCCCAGGATACCGTTGAGGCAACATATCCTCAGATAGTTGCTTGTGCATTCTGAGTATCTATCAGTGCCTGGGTGAATACATTCACCCGATGGGTTGGTCGGTCAGCTTGGTCACGAAGAACGTAACATTGGTCACACTGTCCACTGTCCACTTGGTGTTGGGGCGTTGCAACCGGGCCCATTCCAAGGGATCCACGGTGTTCAGTTTCTCCAGCATCGTCTCTAGCGACACTCGGTTAATGATGGTAAACGGTTGGTCAAATACCTGGATGTTACTGCTCGGGTAAAAGTATCGGACTTGGACTGTCTCTTTATGCTGCAGCACATAACCAAACGCCAGATTCAATTTGAAGGCCGTAGTTTGATCTTTGAAGATGGCTTCTACGTAGCTACGTAGACGGGCGAGGTCGGTCAGTCGGAAATTGTAGATATCTTGAATAGGGCGATGACGGTGGAAACAGTGCCGTATCATGGACCAATGGCGCCGATAGATGTCACTCACTGGATGGGCGCCCTGTAAGAGATCGCTAGGAACATTTATGGGCTCGTCCAGAAAATGTTCGATGTTGTCAGGCGTATGACTCGAAACCGTAACGATGGGGTCCGGCTGGATATCCAGGCTCTGAACTGTGGGTATAGACGGGCTCTCCTTCATCGCATCACCAGTGGCATTCGTCTCCTCGGGCTCATCTTCACTAGGTCTGACCTTCCGCGGCTCCTCCTCAGTAGGAAGTTGTCGCCCAAACCGTAGAGACGGGGCATGCATCAAACGTTGGTGCTGTCTAAACCGACTGGGTCGTTTGAAGAGTCGACCACAATCATTACATAATACCGTCGCA
>JAVTVY010019312.1:0-74086 GCA_036873755.1 Hanleya hanleyi | reverse complement strand
GAACCACACGGGTGGGGTCCTATTCCTTTTCACACCCGGGAACCCCACGGGTGCCTCAGTTAGTCGCCTCTTACGACAAGCTCTCTGAGGAACTGAGGTCTATTCTTACCATGACCTGCGGTGTGCACAACGACATCCCAGGTCAATACCCGGAAGGCCCACGGGGCCTATAGCAAAGAGACATTCGTCCGGGAACAAACTCGGCCATTATGCTTGTCCAACTTTAGATTACTCTAATGGAGCATATAATCGTCCTTGAAATAAGGGACAATTATAATATCTGGCGGGTTATATATGGAGAAAGAGCAATTATTTTTTCACCGTTTCTTGTTCAAGAATTGTTCCGAATCCTCACGTGAATTGGCTTCGTCGCTATATAACTTCATTCTTCCCCGATGAGTTATTTCCTTGGAGATGATCGAACAATGCTAGACAATCGGAAAAGGCCAATGACCATAAATTCTGTCCCGAGTTTTTTTGTGGTGTCGATAAGCCTCGGTGATTCGCGGGATATTTTTGGGGGCTCACCAATAATTAACGACATCCTGGCTTAACAGCTAGATTCTCCAGCAATAGCAGTCAACACCTTAGGTGGAGATGTTAACAACACAGCTGAAAGCGAATGATTGTGGTAATAAATTCCGATTCCAACGAGGCTTTCATTGTTTAGTACAGGATGATTTGAAATTTGAAATGAAACCAACTAAAGGCTTGTGTTGTCCATCTATTACATATTCCAATAGGCAATATGCTACAATATAAAAATCTCACAATTTAACACAAAGAGGAAGTGATTTTGAACAAGCTATACAGAAATTCGTCGAAAACTTGGGTAGTGTTCAACTGGAAGCAACGCACACGTTTTTTAGCCCACCATCACCAGATGGTGGGCTGTTCAAATCACTTTTCGTCCGTGGTCCGTCGTCCGTCCGTCGTCCGTCAGTCAGTCCGTCGTCCGTCGAGCCGTCCGTAAACAATTCTTGTTACCGCGATTTCTCAGGAACTACCGCATGGATCTTTTTACACAGGTTCCCCTTGGGGTCTAGTTGTGCAAGAAACCTTTTCTGGTCCGATTCGAAAATTCAATATGGCCACCAGGCAGCCATCTTGGATTTCCCCATGAAATCTTGTTACCGCGATTTCTCATGGACCCATGGATCTTTTTCAAATTTGGTACACAGGTTCCCCTTGGGGTCTAGTTGTGCAAGAAACCTTTTCTGGTCCGATTCGAAAATCCAATATGGCCACCAGGCAGCCATCTTGGATTTCCCCATGAAACCTTGTTATCGCGATATCTCAGGAACTACCGCATGGATCTTTCTCAAATTTGGTACACAGGTTCCCCTTGGGGTCTAGTTGTGCAAGGTACCTTTTCTGGTCCGATTCGAAAATCCAATATGGCCACCAGGCAGCCATCTTGGATTTCCCCATGAAACCTTGTTATCGCGATTTCTCAGGAACTACTGCATGGATCTTTCTCAAATTTGGTACACAGGTTCCCCTCGGGATCTAGTTGTGCAAGATACCTTTTCTGGTCCGATTCGAAAATCCAATATGGCCACCAGGCAGCCATCTTGGATTTCCCCATGAAACCTTGTTATCGCGATTTCTCAGGAACTACTGCATGGATCTTTCTCAAATTTGGTACACAGGTTCCCCTTGGGGTCTAGTTGTGCAAGATACCTTTTCTGGTCCAATTCGAAAATCCAATATGGCCACCAGGCAGCCATCTTGGATTTCCCCATGAAACCTTGTTACCGCGATTTCTCAGGAACTACGGCATGGATTTTTTTCAAATTTGGTACACAGGTTCCCCTTGGGGTCTAGTTGTGCAAGAAACCTTTTCTGGTCCGATTCGAAAATCCAATATGGCCACCAGGCAGCCATCTTGGATTTCCCCATGAAACCTTGTTACCGCGATTTCTCAGGAACTACTGCATGGATCTTTTTCAAATTTGGTACACAGGTTCCCCTTGGGGTCTAGTTGTGCAAGAAACCTTTTCTGGTCCGATTCGAAAATCCAATATGGCCACCAAGCAGCCATCTTGGATTTGCCCATGAAACCTTGTTATCGCGTTTTCTCAGGAACTACTGCATGGATCTTTCTCAAATTTGGTACACAGGTCCCACATGGGGTCTAGTTGAGCAAGATACCTTTTCTGGTCCGATTCGAAAATCCAATATGGCCACCAGGCAGCCATCTTGGATTTCCCCATGAAACCTTGTTATCACGTTTTCTCAGGAAATACTGCATGCATCTTTCTCAAATTTGGTACACAGGTCCCACATGGGGTCTAGTTGAGCAAGATACCTTTTCTGGTCCGATTCGAAAATCCAATATGGCCACCAGGCAGCCATCTTGTATTTCCCCATGAAACTTAGTTATCGTCATTTCTGAGTACTGCATGGATCTTTCTCAAATTTGGTACACAGATTCTCCTTAGGGTCTAGTTTTGCAAGATACCCTTTTCGGTCCGAATCGAAAATCCAATATGGCCACAAGGCGGCCATCTTGGATTTCCCCATGAAAACTTTTTATCGCGATTTCTCAGGAACTACTGCATGGAACTTTCTCAAATTTGGTACACAGATTCTCCTTAGGGTCTAGTTTTGCAAGGTACCTTTTCTGGTCCGATTCCAAAATCCAATATGTCCATCAGGTGGCCATCTTGGATTTCCCCATGAAACTTTGTTATTGCAATTTCTCAGGAACTACTGCATGGATCTTTATCAAATTTGGTACACAGGTTCCCCTTGTCGCCTAGTTGTGCAAGATACCTTTTCTGGTCCGATTCGAAAATCCAATATGGCCACCAGGTGCCCATCTTGGATTTCCCAATGAAACTTTGTTATCGTGATTTCTCAAGATGTACTTAAAATGTATTTCTTCAAATTTTAAATCAGTTTTCTTTAGTCCATGCAGTTGCAAGTAAACTGCCCCACCCTTTCGTCTGGCGGCGGGTCAGCTACATGAAGAGACGTCACTCTTGTGACACAACTCGACAACTGTAAACTACTGCATGTTTCGATCCAAGGGAAATAATCAGGATTCAGACACTTTGAAATTTGAAGTTTCAACATTACTGCGCGGACCGGATCCCTTCACCATAAGTATTGTACCATGGTACTATTTTCGAGCATGGTATCTTAAAAGAGATATCTCAAACTAGTCCAGTAAACAGAACAGAATTAGCAGTCGTTCCTAATTATAAAATCTTAAGTATGCCAAAGTGTCAAAGAGATTTTTCTCCGCTTCCAGTACCCAATGATGACACGTGCAAACAAAAAAAATAAAATAAAAATACTACAAAACGAAGACGAAGGATCCTCCGTACATGTACATCCACTTTCAGACTAACTTTGCTCATTTCTCTTGTACTATAAAAACCGACATAAGTACAGTTTCTAGAAATCTTGAAACTCCTGAAACTTAGAAGATTATATCTTGGTGTTTTCCAGTGTCCCTTTTTCGATCAGATTCGAAATTCTGTAAACAAAATTACAACTCGATCGTCTTAGTAACAATGGACAAAAAGATCCTCTTGTCATTAGCTTACAATTATCGGACAATGGTGGGCGCCAACATCCTTCAGGATCTCTCGTTTATTTAGCAATGAGAACGTATATAATTTACTTCGATAAAGTTGATGAGGACATGGGTTTGGAATACGCTCGATGATAACGATAGAACGTCTATTATACCCGTTGCCCTTTACCTTAATGCCTTGGTAGTTTTGGGGAACTTTCGCTACACAAAGTATATCCGTCCGCGACGAAGGGAAGAAAATAGAGTTATATGATACTCACGTGTGTTTATTATGTAATATTGGTTTAATGAAAACACACTTTTCAGATTTACCCGATGATTCCTTGTTCGAGTGCGACATAATTTCATTAAATCATAGTGGATGAGTTCTGAACAAACAGACGATTTGTTTACATTATTCTTAGAATGTTCCAAGAATAACCACATCATCCTGCACCCTCGTGACATACACGTCCGTCATATATACATCGCCACACTGGAAGACATATATGATTATCGCCAGCGAGGCGTCCTATCGGTTTGCCGTGTTCGAACTATAACGATTGTCTGCTGGTTTTCTAAATACACACGGCTTAGAATAATTCGTCTATTGAAAACCCCTCAGAATTAGTAGTTAATGACCGCCTTAGCGAAGATTATCGTGTAATAAATTTCCGATATTTAGTTTTTTGAGGAGGTCTAAAACTAAACCTCGAAAAATTATTACACGATAATATTCACTAAGAAGGTCATTAACTCCATTTTAACATGCACAATGATAAATATTTCCTCATTTCATAAGTAGAATGGCAAATTTTCTGCAAACTTATCCCGTGTTGATGGGAGAAATTTGTGACTGGTTTGGCATTCGGCAACAATATGCCGAGAAATTTGTGACTGCAAGCGCGTGCTGTCCTTTCACGAGATGCAGCTGTGTGAACTCCGCCCATTGCGCAGTGAATGAACAAATCGTCGCGCAGCTTTGCAGCACTGCGTCACAAGGATGAGACGTCACCAGTTCGGCACGTGAATGAAAGAGCACACACCAAACAAATGAAGATTATCGTGTGATAATCTCTGTATGTTTTGAGGTCTGGACCAATAAACGCACGGCTATAAGGTGGGGCATCTAAGAATAAAATAATAACCCATATTGCTGAACGTATTAAACGATATATATGGAATGATAGACGAAATCTCGCCGTTCTGGTTACAGTTTTCAGCTGATATATTTGCTGGTACATCGATTTGTTCAATTGTGATATTTTTGGTGAAAGGAGGCTTAAATGATTCAATGATCCACGAATTAGCCACGTAAATAGTGGCACATCTTCCGTTGTTAATCGTCCTCATCATGTCAAGGTGGCGGTTCTCCATCGTGCAAACGTAAGAAGCATAGTGGCTCAAGATTGGCGTGATTTGTCGGATCATTTGCTCCCGCTGTGATTATAACTATTTTTGATATAATGGAAGCTCTTCAGAAGCCGTTGACAACGCAACCGAGGGTCTTCGGCGATAATGCGAGAAAAGGGCCTCTCTATGTAATTATTAACGCATCTTCGAAATAATCTGGAATGTGCATCGATTGACATTTGAAAGACAGATAAAAACATAGAATACAGCTGGAAAATCAATTCAGCACTGATGTTTAGTGCTTCAATTTTAGCTCGAACTTTATTATGGTTGTAATTTTGATGAAAAGAGGGATTATATATTTTGGCATAATTTACCATAGAAGGGTCCACTGGACAACCCACGGGACAATCTCTGTCTTTATTAACAATACCCTGCTTCTTTCGCACCATATAGACACTGGATAAACATCCTCTCTTGTTGGCTTACATCCCCTCATCCGCATCATCACTTTCTGTCAAAAAGTGATCGTTGAGCTAGGAATATTACCTTACTGCACGAATAGTGCTTGATGGTGGCAGTTTTTCGACGGTCAAAATATGTTCGAGATTGCATAACTTTCATCTGATTTTCACAGTACTTCGTAAAATTGATTATTGGTGCCGATACATGTGACCATCAGCTCCACTTGAGCCAGGCTGTTGCTGGCAACTATGCTGCTGGCGTTGGCGGAGTCATCTGCTTTCATGTTCAGACGATGGCTTGCTAAAAAACGCCACATCTAGCGTCTACGTATACGATATACTTGTTCAGAGGGATAAATATTGAAACCCCATGTCGGCAGGTTCGACAATTTCAATGTGGCTTGGTAAACTTTCAGTCTCCAAAACCTTTCAATTATTCAGGTGTTCGACAAAAATATAGAGACGATTCAAATATCTGTGATAGTTCGAGTGAGATTGAGTCGTTTTTACCTGGGGTGCTCCGGCGGAAATTAGACGCCATTTAGCCTCGGAATCCAGACATATTTTCCAGATTGTTGTATTCTTTGGTATTTTACTCGGTCATATCAATTGATATGCGAAACATCCTTGCGAAATCTTAAATACTTGAAGACATAATGTTTAATGAAAAAAATGACTTAGTATTGCAGATTGATTCAACTGTTCGTGTTAATGTGTGCTCGAAGGTGTACATGTGTAGGCTGCATGCTTAACAGTTTGGTGCCAGCAAATTATGGTTGCAGTCGAAGCTATATCACTAGCTATGAATGTACTGTTACGCGGATGGAATGAAGAGACCAACTGTCTGTCGAGTGGTCAAACTATCATCCGATAATTCAGTCTCGACAAGGGATAACATTTTGGGATGATCCTAAGCTATTAAATATGTATTGATCATCCATCGTGTTCTGGTATCTATTGATGAAGAAATTGGCAACAAACTGAATATCATACATATTGCTCCGATATCAACATGCTTGCATTTTATTGATACAATTCAGAATTACTGCACCAATCAACCTCTTTCAAATACTGGTCAGATCTCCAAGAGTTGTAATTGGAGCGATATGACATCTGGTGACTAAAAAGCAACCATAGGACTCTATAGCAAAGCATCCCTCGGCACCTTACATTCAGATCCTAGAATACGGTGGATTCTCGGACGTAGCCGGAGTATCTTAGCCGCGCTTTTGTTGCGCCGGTTCATGTGGAGACTATGAGGTATTCACATTGCCCCTGGCACCGGCTTAACCGTAATTAGCTACGCTAACTCGGGAGCTGTGACAACCGACCAGCTCAAACAACTCATCTGGTGTAAATGGATGAGCATCGTGGACGTCCGATGGAGAAAACGCTTCAACATGGGGTAAAACTGGAAAATGCAAGAAAACCCAGAAAAACTAACCTGCAAGGCATGTCGATTAACGTGACAGGGAAATATAGAGCAAGCGTCAGGTCCGTCATTCAAAATTCAGCTGTCGTCCATTATCATAATTTCTGTGTCGGTAATCGAAAGACCTTTTTCGTGTGACAGTTTCGTACTTCCTATAATCCTATTTCGTGTTACTCGTATAACTGAGTAATAAATATAGGATATCAACTGTTTCTTGATGAATACTATAAAAAAATCATTTCAAATTGACATTTTCGTCACCCGTGAAACTTTCTCACACCGCTCAATGAAATTATCGTATTTGTCAAGGAACAGTTGATTTTCTTTTTATTATATATTTTAATGGTACTAGTTTATTCTGAAAAACATTAAAATATTTCAGATTTTGTAGAGCATTTCGGTACACTGAAACACAGAATTATCTCACTCTGACGTCACTCACCAACAAATCTCACGTACTGCGGCTGCGAGGTATTTTTTTCAGTAGGGGATGCACTTCAGTATCAGTGGCATGCAGCAGATCTTCTGAATTTTATTAGATTTGTCCCCCAAATATTCTCCTTTTTGCCAATCGGACGTGCTCCTCCCCCACCTTCCTGTAGACAGAAAAACACGGTCGATGCTTTGCCGAACCGGGCACTTGAAGCCTTTCTACGGGTAGAACAGACGTGTTGGTTCTCGTATCCCTCCTGCTGGAACAGGAGTATCCCCATTGAAAACAAATCGCCCCACCCAATCATATATGCCAATTCCCGAGGTGATCGCGGCTCAGATTCAAGCAAGAATATCTCGGGGTTATTGACCAAATGGTTTCTGCTAACGATTCACAGGCACTTGATGTTTCCACGTCATCGGTGCAACAATATGCCGAATAGAAATTTGAGAAAAAATCTGGCGAAAATAATAGGAAAAGTTGGATCGTCACTTTAACTGAATAAAAACAAACTATGAACCTTTGATGATTCACGACTAAAAATAATGAAACTATTTCAAGTTTGCTGAAGTAGCAGCTTTATTGACGAGAATCTCGTCAATAATCTGACGACCTGCTTCGTATGACAGTTAGATGAGTAAGAAATAAAAACACAAGATGCTTTCCTACACTGCTACACTATATGCATTAACGAAGTTACCCCTAGAGATGTTTACGATCACTTTATACCACATACCAAATGAAGCGACCATTGCATGTTTAACTATATAAATCTTGAGCTACATGAACAAGTCTTTGAAAATGTGTTGATGTAACAACAATGACATCACATCACATAAGAAAGGGACATAGTTTTTCCAATTCTCTAACATCGCAGTTGATTGCCTTCACACTGTATGCCGCTCAAGTCTCTAGTCGTCGATACTGTCCGCCTGGAATGGATGTGTCAGACAGAAATGTCACCTCAAATGAAGACACATCGGTTTGTAGCCTGTGAAAATTCCCAAGGAATATGTTTGAAGTTTTCGATGCTACACAGGTTGTCGCTGTATTTGTGTATGGCGTTTCCTCGTATTATTACAAAACACTTGAACGTGGTCACAGACAGAACCTGACAAACAAAACTATTATGGTGGATTCAATAAGATTGGAATGTGATCTATACCAGAGTATCGGAATCTAATCATGCCAATTGATCACAGATTTCAATCACTGTTGCGGTGTGGAAACAACAATGACCAGCCCTCTTACCCTTTTCACGCACAAAAAACACCACACAGATCATAGTACGAAAGTTCTTTAACATGGTTCGGATGCTAGAAGCATTTGTAATATTTGTATCGGATCATGTATACTATAGCAAAGGAGCAGACGATATATGCTGGTTCCAACTGTAGCTTTACTCTCGTAGAGAATATACATTTGTCCGTGTAACAGAGGTATATTGAAAAATTAATGTATTATAGATGAGGAAAGAGCAATTATATGATTGCCGTTTTTACAGAATCGCCCCGTTTATTCATGTGGTTTGGCACCGTCGCTAACTCTATTCTTCCCCGATGAGTTATCTCCTTGGAGACGATTGAACAACGTTAGCCAATCGGAAAAGACCAATGACCATAAATTCTGTCCTCAGTTTTTTCGCGATGCCAATCAGCCTCGATGATTCACGGGTTATTTTTTGCCACGCAGATAATTTGCGAGATCCTGGCTTAACGGATTCTCTAGCATTATCACTGAACATGTTAGGTGCAGATGTTAACAGCACTGCTGAAAGTGAATGAGTGTGGCAATAAATTCAGATTCTAACGACCCTTTCATTGTTTATTACTGGATGAGTTGAACTGAAGCCAGATAAAGGCATGTGTTTTTCTACTGATAATTTCACAATAGACATACTTCACCACACTTTATCACTAAGAAGAGGAAGATATCTTGAACAACTTATAAAGAAATTCATGGAAAATTTGGATAGTGTTCGACCGACAGTAACGCACACGTTGTTTTTTTTTAAATTTAACCACGAGGACGTAAAAATTCACTTCAATGTACTTGATGAGGACATGGGGATGGAATATGTCGTACGATAACGGTATAAAGTCTATTATACCCGTTGACTTGTGCGTTACCTTAGCAGGTTTAGAGAACTTTGGCTACACAAAACATATACGTCTGTGATGATGGGAGAATGGTAGTGTTATCTGATACTCACATGTGTTCATTATTTATAGTGGTTTAACGAAAACACACTTTCCAGATTTACCCGATAATTTTTCGTTTGAGTGCGAGATAACGCCATAAAATCATTGTGGAAGTATGGCAAGCCAAAGTGCTTTTTATTCAAGAATTTCCGACATCGGAAATTCTATTTCCGATATCGGAAATTTATGTCCTTCAATTTCCGATATCGGAAATTGAATTCTCGACATTTTCCGATATCGAGAATTGCAATTCTCGATGTGGGAGATTATTGCAATTTCCGATATCGGGAATTCAAAGCAATTTGGCTTGCCGTATGGATGAGATGTGAATAAACGTTTTGCTGTCTTTGTTAGAATATCTTGAGAATAACCACCAGCCTGCACTCTGGTGACAACGTTATTCAAAACTAATAGAGTCCGGAAAACACGTCAGCGCAATGAAAGAAACATGTGATTATCGGCTGCGAACAGTCCTGTCGGAGAGGCGAATTAGAACGCTAGTAATTTTGTGTGTGTTTTTTTTTCAAATACACACCACTGAGTAATTCGTCAATTTCTATATTTTCAGAAGAATAAAATAACCCATATAGATGAACTTCAAATAACGTATTACACGATATGTATGGAATGATAGATGAACTCTCACCATTCTCGGCGTCCTATATATTATCTAAAACATGAAAGTTATTGTTAGTTTTAAGCTGATATATTTATTCATTTCTTATATTTTTGGTAGAACGACGCTTAAATGATTCAATGAGCCACGAATTAGTCGTGTAAATAATAGGCTTTATGTTAAAGTCTGAGGATCCGTTACCAGTTTTGTCAGATCTCCCGTTGTGAACCGTCCTTTCCGTGCGAAAGTGGCGGTTCTCCATGGTACAAACGTAATAACCATAGTAGCTCTCTTGATATGTTGAGTGGCGATCGATAGCTCAAGATTGGCGTGATTTGTCGGATCATTTCAACACTCTATGATTATAACGTTTTTAGATATAATGGAAGCTCCACAGAAGCCCTTGACAACGCAACCGAGGCCTCTCTATATGTAATTATTAACGCATCTTTGAAATAATTTGGACTCTACATCGATTGACATTTGAAAGAAATACAAAAACATAGAATACAGCTGGAAAATCGATTCTGTACTGCTTGGTGCTTACATTATAACTCGAACGTTATTATGGGCATAATTTCGATGCAAAGTGGGATTTATATTTTCGAAGAAATCATTAAGGGGCCTACGGGACAATCGGATTCCTTATTAACCATACCCTGTTATTATGTATTATATAGAAATTGGATAAGCATCTTCTCTTGATAATAAGCTATAGAACGTTTACTTCACATAAAACAGTTTCTCTAACAGACGCTTTAAAGTTTATAAATACGCCCAAACCGTGATTGAGCTGAGGATATTACGATGCTGCAAGAATAATGCTCGGTGTTGGCAGTTTTCCGAAAGCCAGTAGTATACAGAAAATACGTTCGTGATCACGTAACTTTCCTCTGATTTCTGCCTCGCTGAAGATCGGAAGACTTGGTAAAAAATGATTATTGGTGTAGATACAGGTGACCATCGGCTCTAGTTGAAGCAAGCTAATTGCTGGCAAGTAATGCACAGGACGTTGGTGACGTCATCTGTTTTCATATTCGAACGATGGCTTGCTAAAGAATGTCAAATCTAACGTCCACGACAGACTTGTTCAGATGTAGAAACCTCAAGCTGACATTTTCAATGTTGCTTGGTAAAGTTTGGTCTTGGACTTCAAGTCCCTTCAATTATTCTGGAGTTCGACATAAACATAAAGACGGTTTCTTCCAATATCTCTGATTGCTGGATTATATCTGGTCGTTTTTGTCTGGGGTGCTCAGGCTGAAATTTGAAGTCATTTAGCATCGGAGGTCGCTCAAACACTGAAATGTCACTCCGCAAATTACATTTAAGAATGTATAATTTTATAACCTGTGGACGGAATGGGTTGATCCCCGATAACTCGTGTTCTTGACAATCGATTTGTGGGTTCTTCATATCACCAATTTGTTACTTACGGAAATGAAATAGAGTTATCTCACTCCCAGGTGGATATTTACTATATTTTCAAAGCTGTTGGAGATTTGATGTCATTTTCTTCTCGACAACAATATAGCAATAATCGAGCGGGGTATCCTCTTCAGAAAATGGCAATTTACCCCAGAAATGGTCTCATGGGCCAAGAATGGCTGATGCAACATCTCACTTTTGTAAAATCAGTACGGTACATATTTTCCAGATTGATTTATTCTTTTGCATTTTACTCTGTCATAGCAAGTGATATGCGGAAAACATTCTCGCTAAATCTTATATAGTTGAAGATATATTTTAAATCAACAGGAATCACATAGTACTTCAGATTGACTTCACTGTTGGTGTTAATGCGTAGACGACGGTGTACATGAGTAAAGCGACATGTTCAAAACTTTGGTGCCAACACATTATGATTGCAGTCGAAGCTATACCACTACCTCGATTTCGTACCGAATATATAGTGTTACGCGAACGAAGCTATCGAGTGGTGTACATGTCATCCGATAATTCAGTTTCGACAAGAGACAACATTTTTGTGGAGGTTCAAAGCTATGAAATGTTCATTGATCATCTATCTTGTTCGGGTTTCTACGATGAGGAATTTGGCAACAAACTGAATATCACACATATTGCTCCGATATCAACGTGCCTGCATTTTGTGGATGGAATGATCTCCTGCAGTAAAAGGAAATTCGTGTACTGCTCTAACAGTCAAACCTCATTCCAAAATTTGATGCGGATAATAATTATCTATCGCGTCTCTTACCTAACACTCATTAACACAGGGACTCGTTGCCGTTGTTAATTGGTTAGTTAGGTTGATTTCGTGAGAGAGGAACGAGGGAGTATATAAATAGTGAAAGGAGGACATTCACGTCGGCACTGCCACCACACCACGCTCTCAAAACTCGGAGTTCATAATCCGTTTTCTTCAATAATCGATAAATTGCACTTTCATCAAGTGAGTGATGAGTGAGTAGGGTTTAAGTTGTTTACAACATTTTTTCATTCAAATAGCCAAGGTGCCTACATGTGCCCGGACACGAGAGCGCCCACCGTTACTATTATCCTATAAACTGATAGAACGAGCGAGACTTCCTCGCCAGGCCCTATAGTTCGTAGCAACTAGGGTCAACTCCCAGCTGACTTGAGACCCACAAGTACTTTTTTTTACTCTCAGGGCCCCTAATCAATATATGAGCGATATGAACCTTTTTTGTCCGAAGAGACCGGACTGGAGAAAGATATTGTAAGATATATGCAATTTAGCCATTTCTCGTTCTATTAAAATTTAAGTTTATTAGATTTCGAAGAAAACGTGTTATAAAAACCGAATGTTTGGAGGTGGCGTGGCAATGGCGCCGACTTCTCCACTTATACTCTCTCGAGCCCTCCCCCAATCAACCTATTTATCCAATTAACAGCGGTAACGGACCCCTATGCCTATTGCAATTTTTCGACTGAAGTTACACTGAAACACTATCTTCTGTCTGACGTCACTCACGAATTTGCTGCCAACAAAAGTCACCACCGATTATTTTATGCCCGTTTAAATTTGGCGGACATATGAAATATATATCGGAATAAAATGTCCAATAGAGCAAGTCTACCTTTTACCAAGTCTCTTACATATCCAACAAATTTACACAATGTAAGGATTCCCCATAACTTATAAGTTTTAAGATTGTGGAACGCAGTAATATGTAATAAGCCTGGAGAAATTTATCACTAGTAAGCGTCAGATCCGACAATCAATATTCAACAGTCGTTCATAAAAGAATCTCAACGACAATAATCAGAATACCTGTTTCGTATGACAGGTAGCACCAGCTACAAATGACTAAGAAAGTAAAATAACAAAAACACAAGATAGTTTTCTACACTGCCTCAGACCACAATAGGCTTTAACGAAGCTACACCTCAAGATCTTTATGATCAGCTTGTACCCCATACCAAAAGAAGCGACCATTGTTTTACTATATAAATCTGGAGATACATGAACAAGTCGTTGAAAAGATGTTGATGTAACAACAATGACATCACATCACATCACATAAGAAAGCGACATAGGTTTTTTACCTCCGTTGATCAGACGGAGGTCTAGGAGACCAACGTGAAACCTCCAGCCGATTAAATTGTCATATGGGGAACCCACGACTCATAGGATTTCCAATAGGGATTGTCATGGGATTTTGAAGCACTTTTGTTGGACACAATTGAAATAATGGGGTTCCCCATTGCAATGCATTGCAGTGGGCCTTGCTTCTGTAGTCGGGTTCCACCTCCCATCCACCGGGAGATTTAACATGGCGGCCCTCCAGCTTGTAGAGATGGACAATGCGATTTTTTGCCGTTTTTCTGGTAAGTTTATTGTCGCCATTTGATGTCATTACAACTCAATGATTCATAGTACACCACCCGTCATTTCTATATATCGTAAAGTATTTGTCGGCTGATGACTTATGTCGAAGCCAACCAAATAGTCGAAGTTGTTGTTGTTGCATATCAAACTGACTGACTGACTGGAAGACAACAGCACAATCGACGATGCCCTGATTTTTCTGATACTTGTTTTCTTTCAGTTGATGATATCCACCAGCCTGGTTGTTTAAAAACAGTTATTCTAAATTTTGCTGATAAATTATATTTCCGGGGGGGGGGGGGGGCTATTTATCTTGGCATTTGGCAGTTGAATAATGGTTTGATTTTGCAGAAGCACCAAATTGATCTACCTGCGTGAGTCTGTAAACTTATTTAATAAAGCTGATAAATAATATACATATACTTTTCTTTTCATTTATCCTAACCGTTTAGTGACATCCACATTGTGTGCTGTGACACTTGTTGATGAAGAATAATTTGCTTGTTAAAACCTAATAATATTCTGAAAACTTATTCTGAATTGTAGCTGAAACAAAGGAGTGTCTACATTCCACATGTAGGCCTACATTATTGAGATTTTTGACTGATAGCATGGATGGAATCTTTCCCCTTTTTTTAGTTTTAAGCCCTGGACATACCACTGGGCATTTATTTGCCATACGATCACATTTCACATGCTTTGTTCAGCCCCGTGATCTGGAACCAAACAGACAGTATCACTAGATGAAATAAGGAGATCATGATATACATTTCAGGTTTTACCGATGCCAAATGACTTGAACAGAAGACAATTAGACAAAAAGAAAATCAGTAAATATATCAATAAATAATAAATTACATAGAAAATTTTCTTGTCTTTGCAAGGGGGACATCAGACACACGGACAACAAAGACCATTCATTCAAATTTCGCCTTCCATTGGGGAGGCAGAAATATTCCTCAAACACAGTATACATATTCTCTTTTGTGATCTAATTTTCGTTTGTCAAAATATTGCTCCATAGAGAAGTTACTCATATAAACAATTCTGTTCTAGATTATGATATACAGGATTATTATCATGCTCATGCCATTAACATGAACTCCAATCCAACCAGGTCAAGATCCATCATCGTTCTTCAGAATTCATATTATTGATCACTCATAGATTGGATTAAGTTCTCATAGTACTCAGTTCTCATTTCATACTTTTGCAAATTCTTGTAACATGGTCAGGTTTCAGTTCTATTAAGTACACGTATGAAAGGTGCGAACTGGTATGATGGATTTCATCTTGTTGTGTATGACGAAAGAATGAAATATATTGAAGGCCATAAACATTTTCAATGAAGTGAGTTTTGATATTAAATATGTATACAATTGATTCCAACTTGCAGGTCATGGATTCAGCACTTCTGATATCAGATGCAACAGGACTGTTACACAATGGATGTACTGGATGAAATGGAAAAACCAAAAGAGACTATTGATTGGTTCAGCTGTGTCAGAAAGGTGTGGAATGACAGGGGTGGTGAAAATCAGAGTCAGTGATTGGCCACAAGCCACATTGGATATCAGCTGATTCCTCAGGAAATAAACATTACGCATGTAATGACCACCGGCAGAGTGATACATGTGTCAATCGGTCAGACATTTTCAAGGATGCCCAGTTCTAACTTAAAACAACCATGCCGGACTTCATTCCTTCTCTCAGAATAATTGGATCTAACTTTTACAAAACCTGCAGCTCCCAATAGCTCCTGGATCTAGACCACATAAATGAAGGGATCTAGTTTATCGGTGCTATGGCAAAAATATCATGTAGAATGGGATTGTGTGGATAATATCAGATTCATGAAAGTTGAAGTCCTGCAGCATGCTCCACAAATATCATCAAAGATCATAAAACTTTCTTATCTGCACCAGTGTGGATCTATACTTGTTCTTTTTTTTTACAAAATTATCTCCCTTGACCAGGTGAGGACTTGAATGTGTCTGAAATGATTTAGCTTCTAGAAAGAAAGACTTCAATTCCTGAGTAGAGGTAAAAACCGAACATATTTTGATTATTTTATTCAAATTTCAATTCCACTTCTGGTATATGTACATGTATAAAATACATACAGAATGAACTGCATACAGAATAACACAAAGAACAGGTATATGTATCTCATTACATTCTTAATCAAAGATCAATACCTGGGTGATATTACAACAATACCATGATGTTGTATATTGTTATGATTGGCTTAACTTTAGCTGCTGAAGATATTTCTAATTTGAGGGTAATGGGCAATCATACTAAATTTATTCTCATAACTTCATTTATTTTCACAATAAGCAACATAATCGAGATTAGCAAGTGAAGTTTTACAACATAATATAATACGCATCATGGGTCTCCTTCAGTTTAGTGTAGACATATATACCCGTGAATATCTGCTATCATGATTCAATCATAATATTGTCTGTATTATATTGATGTCGACAAGGAATATACATAATTATTTGATAGTATTATTAATTGTATGTTGTTTATGATTAACATGAACTTTTTATTCGCTGGAATCCAGCCATTTGTTCCATATGGGCAATATTCTCATCAGCTATCACCATTCAATATGAATGTGATACATGTACAAGTCCATGGTAATTGATACATTATGGTGAAGATGACCTGTAACACCAGTATACAAAATTATCCCGAGCTCATTGAAACATCATCACATGATGCTGAGACAGATCAGAACGGAGTGTCGGTAAAATCAGATGTGTTTTGTAGAGGATTCTGTCAATGAGGATGCTCTACTGTACACATACAAAATATGACGTGTTGATGTGTAGGGCCTATAGCATAAAATCACAAGCAAGTTGGTCAAACTAGGCACACAGGGTCTCATTTCTGGCGCTAACGTGTTGATTTGGGTGGGGGAGTCCTCTCAGGGGGAGGTGTGGGTGGGAAGGGGCCTAATGTCTCAAGCAGTATTCCAGGTTTTCCATCAATATACTCTATTCCATACCCCAATATTTCAAGCACGTGAAATCAAAGAAAAATTATTTACGGGGAATGTGACTTCCACATCCCTAGCTGGACATGCTAGTGGGGAACCCTCAATCTCGGGTTAATTACCATTGGTGAAGTTAACGTCCAACAAATGCAATAATTGAGCTTGGCATCCGGCCCTATGTTATTCAGTGATGTATTCCCCTACTGACCCTGTTGCCTCGACGGAGGTCTTTGCGCTCATCCAGCGCTTGTTCCATTATCTAACCCCGTCAATAACTTTATCCACACAGTATATTGGTCATGTCTCGAGTCGTCGATATTGTTCGCCTGGTATGGGTGTGCCAGACAGAAATGTCACCTCAAATGAAGATACATCGGGTTATAGCCTGTTAAAAGTCCCTGGGAATTTGTTGAAGGTTCCGATGTTATACAAGAAGTCGTTGTCTTTATGTATCGAGTTACATTTGTATTATTCGAAAACACCTTATCGTGGCCACAGATAGAAAACGACAAACAAAAACATGATCATGGGTCCAGTAACATTCAGATGTGATCTTTACCAATGTATCGGTGTCTATAATTAAATGCTAACTGATCAAAAAGGCAGCCTCCGATCTCTGTTACAATGTTAAATCAACGATGGCCGCCTCCTACCTTCATTACACACAGGTTATTGATTGTTGTTTACGTGGTTCAGATGTTGGAATATGAAAAGCCTAAATTGCATCAGTTCAGTTGATGCATAATATATAGCAAAGGTATATTCGTCTGGAAACCAACCCAGACGAAATACTGACCCTATCTTTAGCTTATTCGCATGGAAAGCATATATTTATCCGTAAAATAGACGGACAAATAAAATATCTAACGCATCTGGACAAAGAGCCATTATATCAATCAACGTTTTTGTTACAGAATTGTTCCGTTTCTTCGCATGAATTGGCCTTGTCGCTAACTTCAGTTTCCCCCGATAAGTTATCGCTTTGGAGACGATCGAACAGCGTTAGCCAATCGGAAAAGACCAATGATCATAAATAGTCTCCCCGATTTTTTGGCGATGCCGATAAGCCTTGATGATTCACGGGGTATTTTTTACCTCACCGATAATTTGTGAGATCCTGGCTTAACAGATTCTCCAGCAATAGCACTCAACACGCTAGGTGCAGATGTTAACAACAATGCAAAAAGCGAATGAGTGTGGCAATTCTAACGATTCTTTCCCTGTTTATTACTGGATGAGTTGAACTGAAGACAAATATATAATATTCCCACACTTTAACATTAAGAAGACTGAGGGATCTTGAACAAGGTATAAATCCGAACCATGAGAATTTAACCATGATAACGCTCATCTTCAAAGTTCATTTCGATGTACTTGATGGGGACATGGGATGGAATACGCCCAATTATAACGAGAGAATGTCTGTTATACTTTTGGTCTTTTACCTTGCGTTAGCAGTTTTGGAGAACTTTGACTTGACAAAGCATATCCGTCGTCGGTAGTGGGAGAAAACTGGTGTTATATGATACTCACGTGTGTTTATCATGCAATATTCGTTCAATGAAAGCACACTTTCCAGATTTACCCGATAATTCCTTGTTCGAGTGCCACAAAATGCCATCAAATCATTGTGGATGAGATGTAAGCCAATAAACGAGTAGTTGATTTTATTTTAGAATTTCCCAATAATAACTACATCACAGTTCACTCTCGTGACAACCTTATTCCAAACTCATGGAATCTGTCAAACATATCATCACAATGCAAGATATATATATGATTATCGCCAGAGTACAATTCTATCGGTATGCCGTATTCGAACTGTAGAGAATTTATGATGGTTTTCTAAACATGGCACCTACAGATTAGGGTTTGATATGACTTAAGTGTGACTTGATCTAAGACTGACCATTAGCTGCATGCATCAAAGGGCGCCGCCAGGAAGACGATATACGTCATATAAATTCTACACTTTCCAATCTACACTTTCATCAATGGACTTTATTGGACTGTAGTAAATAATTTAAACATTAGTAGAAGGGAATAAATGTTTACAGTCCAAACAACAGCTGAGAACGGCTGAGATAATAATAATGTCTAATGTTTACAGGATTCTGGGTCATCTAAGTAGGTCAATTTTCATCAAAAGTTTTGCATCAAAAGTAGGTCAGCTCAGAACTTGCTGATAACAGTCCCCTAATGAATGATTACCTTACTTGTAATAACAAATATATTTATTTTTGGAAAAAGCTTTAGCAAATACAATTAAGCTCATTTCCATGGTCGTAGGAGGCATTAGACATGTTTATGCCAATTTCGAGGTTTCTAGGTCACCTAATTAGGTCAGAAATTGGGTCGAGAGTAGGTCACATTGATCTTGACCCAATTCAGTCAGGTCACACTGACATTGACCTAATTACGCGCATTTTCATGGTCTTAGGAGGCATTAGGACATGTTTTTGCCAATTTCAAGGAGTATAGGTCACCTAAGTAGGTCAAATTTTCATCAAAAGTAGGCCAGCTGGTAACAGTCCCTTAATGTACGTTCATGCCAAAAATCAAGGTTCTAATGTCAACGGTTCTCCTTATTTTGCCGGAGAAAGGATTCGGATGACGGACTCACTCATTACCGGACAATTTGCAAATGAAAGCCTACTTCGTAGGAATTACAACGCATATAAGGGAAGTGCACACACCGCCAAGAATAATTCGTCTATTTCTTTACCTTCATAAGAATATAATTACCCATATTGCTGAACTTGAAATAACGTAAGTAGTATATAGCGCGTATTAACCCTCCCATTGACCTTTGACCTCAGAAATTTGCATATCACGTGACAGAGTTCAAAGGTCAATGAGTGCACTTGAGTTGACCAGTATCCTTTCATCTTGTCTTTGACCTTGGATCATGTTTAGACATGTTAGGGTTTTTTCCATCACGTGCGGTATGATTTCACTTCCGGTCTGGGTGAATGGGGCGTGACCTGTGAACCTGATAGGACATGTACTGACCTGTCTGTGGGGTTTTTCCCTACAATGTCGTTCACCTTCGTGTTTTTCCGGTGAGGTGCGAAGGGTACGTCCGTGTCTTTTCGGTGAGGTCCGTGGGAACATGATAGGCCATGTACTGCGCCAGAATTTCGCTGTCGTCTGCTTGGGCTGGGGGTTGTCACGTGCCGAACGCCTGGCTTCCCGAATTGCAGCATTGTTGCACGTTCGCTACAATGTTGCGGCATCGCGAACACCTGGTCTGATGCCTACGTGTCTGCGTGAGTTCACGTGCCGAACATCTGGCTCGCCGAATTGCAACAATGTTGCACGTTCGCTACAATGTTGCGGCGACCGTAAAGACCTGGTCTGGCGTCTGCGTGAGTGAGCTCACGTGCCGAACACCTGGCTCCCCGAGATCAAGGCATGTCCATGAGTATATAGCGGGCTGAGGGTATGTCTGACTGTATGGAATGCATGTATTGACTTGTGTCTGGGTTTTTTCCATCACGGGAGTGCGCAGGTGTATGACGTCACTTCCGGTCTGCGTGAATCGGGCGTGACCTGGGTATGACTGTATGGGATGTACTGACTTGGTTCTGGGTTTTTTCCATCATGCGGCGGTCACGTGATTAGGAATGCATGTACGGACTTGTATGCCGTCCATTCATTTGAGTCGGGGACTTGAGGTCCCTACGGAAGGATTTTGCAAGTCATGGGTGGGTGTATGTAAAATGAGGATTTGTCTCGAAAATATAGAAAGCGGAACACGGACTTTACCTCTAAAATAGGGGAAAACCCCTATCAACTCTATCCCAAAGGGCTAATATCGGTCCCTGGTTTATCGGGTTCTGCCTGGAGTGGGTGTATGTAAAATTAGGATTTGTCCCGAAAATATAAAAAGCAGAACACGGACTTTACCGCTAAAATAGGGAAAATCCCTATCCCAAAGGGCTAATATCGCTCCCTGGCTTATCGGGGCCTGCTGAGAGAGTGGGAGAGTGGGTGTATAAAAAATAAAGTATTTTAGAGAGAGTGAGAGAGTGGGAGAGTGGGTGTATAAAAAATAAAGTAGAATATGCGGGAAGGTGTTGAATGTCATTTGGAGTGAAATGTTACAGATGACATCACAGAGCGTTCAAGAGTTCAGTTCTCTGATAATGAAGAGTGTACAGATATCGCCTGAGAACACCCATCACATTTGCGACACACCCAGACGAGATGAAGGGTCTATGATATAAGGCAGATATATCCTCTGGAGCCCTTGCAATGTCTCGAAGGTCTTCGAGACCTACAACCTACATTGAGAAGGTCTACAATCCCTCATCAGGACCTTATTGACCGTCTAAGTTCATTAATAGTATCTGTGTTCAAGAAAACTGATCGTAGATATATTAATGTCGGAAGCCATAAAGCATTCTTTAGCTCGACTACATACAAGAGATATCATTCATGGGATGTTTCTTTGTTTATAGAGTTGCTTGAATTTCTCATTAAAAATATCTATGTGAAATTTGGCAACACAATATATCAGCAGCATATAGGTATTCCAATGGGTACTAATTGTGCACCCCTGTTGGCGACCTGTATCTGTTCTCTTATGAATATGACTATATGCAGGCGCTTTCAAAAACCGATCCATTCAAAGCCCGTTCCTTCTCATTCACCAAACGCTATATAGACGATCTTCTCGCTGTGGATAATCGCTATATAAATGACGCAGTGAAGGATATATATCCACCTTCAATGGATTTGAAGGAAACTACAGATAGCCATACAGGCACATCTTATTTAGATCTCTATCTCTATAAAAATGAAGCGGGCATTCTCTCTCGTCGACTTTATGACAAAAGAGATGATTACAATTTCGACATCGTAAACTATCCCTTTCTGGATAGTAATATTCCAGTGGGACCTGCATATGGCGTATACATATCTCGCTTAGTAGCATTTGCTAGATCCTGTGTTAAATGTGATGATTTTAATCAACGTCACCAAACATTGTTGCAGAAACTTATAAAACAGGGCTATTCCACCAAGCGCCTCCACTCAAAGTTTCTCAAATTTGGCGATACATATCGCATGCTGATAGCAAAATACGAACGTAGCGTGCAAGATCTATGGCGCTACGTTTCGTAACTTGTGTCTAATTCCGCTTAACCCGGGGCTAGGGGCCGTATGAACCCATTACTTCAAGATCCTCATGGTACTCATATAACAGTCACAATCAAAGCGTGACTGAGATACATCATTTTTAGATGACGACTTATAACGAATATTATGGATTAAGAATACTGATCAGCGATACGGATTTGATATTTTTGGAACATCATGATGTCTTGCCGGCATCATTGAAAACTGTTGACCGCTTCTCTCTTGCAGGAAACAAGCCTATGTTTATGTATACTATGATTGTCTTTTTGAATTTGGTGCTAATACTGTTATGTGGAAAATGGAATAGATCTTTGGATTATGGACGCGGATATTCTCTAATGGACGACGGCTGGATTATGAATGACGGACTAGACGCTTGTAATTCGAGGCACTCGGCACTCGGTACACACAGTTTTGTAAATCAGGGCAAGAAATTTGTCTCTGGTGTCCTGAAGGGTGTAGCACGTGACAAGAATATGTATACGAGACTCTGGATGTTCAGAGCACAACCGGCAGGTTGGATCCACAGCAAACTGGTTGAACACAGCTTTGTTTGACTGGAGTACATAGGTTCCTGTCAGGAGCCTCAGCTGAATGGGGAGGGCTCGGACATCTGTTACACCCATAGAGACGGAGGATATCGCAGGTTGAGGTTTTCCGGTTGGAAAGCAGCCGAGGGTCATATATCTGAGAGAAGGATACATATTAAATTTTTGAATGGGACTAAAAACACATGTTCCATAAACAGACAGCAATGGCGACCTGTGTACCAAATTTGAAGAAAAAAAATATGGTATTTCCCAGGAATTTGTGAAAACTCTGCTCAAAGAATAGACGCTGTTATGTATTGGTTTAGACTATGGAACTTGTCGCACTTTTCTCAACCGATTCATGTATGACATGTCACAGATTGAGAAGGGAATAATTATCTTTTAATTTTTTTTCTGGCTATAACTTACCATTACTGATGACGAAAAAGAAAATTGCAATGAAATGTATGCGAACTACCTGATGTTGGTGACATAATAGAATAAAAGGAAGGGTTGTACTCACTTGTCAGAAGACACTCCGATTAAGTACAGGAATCTACACCTCATCAGAGCATCCTGGTGATCTCTATCTCTTCTTCACGATTCCCATTTCAAGGCATCTTGGTGATGCCAAAGTCAAGGCATCTTGGAGATGCCCATGCAGGCCACCCATGGACATTGGTAGGGCGTAACTCGAGGACTGGCTTAAAGTATGTGCCAGGAGCTTCGAGTCGGTGTAAATTGTCCGCATTTTACATATTTGTAATATGATGCTCAAAAGTGACAAATCACACTAATTTGGTCATTGGCCCTCCTTTATTGGACGTCAGATTATGGATTAAGGGAGTAGATGCTTAGAATTATCGATGTATTAGAATTCATATAGTAAATTTGTAATATGCTCTCATTCGTTCTTGTTTTCGTGTAGAAATTCGTTCTTTTTTCATTTGTGATTTTGTCTGATTTGCTGAGAAATATGTTGGCTGATAAAGAGATGACTTTCAAAGAACGGATGTAAATGCACAGAATACAAGTCGATGGTTAGACCAATAACTTGGTATTACGCCAGCCTGCACACTCTTTTCATTGGTGTAGACGTGGTCGAGTAATGTCCCATTTACAGTTGTAGGTTCAGTGATTAACTGGGTAAGTGCTAATTCCTGTTCCATGAATTGTACAAATGTATTATCTTTCTCTAGCAAGTTCATATTAAAATCTCCAAGAAAGAAAGTCGGTTTCTGTGTATTTATGAATGGCTGGATATTGTTGCGTATAACATGTTGTAGTTGTATATCTGACAGTTTTGGTGTTTTGTAGATGAATATAACTTGAACATCATTTCTTTTGATTTGTGCATCTATGAAGATAAATTCAACGTTGTCATAGATGTGAGAATTGATTTTGTTCACAGTTATATCATGTTTTATGTATGCGACTAGTCCATGAAATGGTCTGGTCGTGTTGGATGACCGAGCTTCATCTAATCTATACATTTGAAAGCCTGGCAGTTCATACTGATCAGCTCGGTCTGTATTTACAAGACGTGTCTCACAAATTTCAATTAAATCTGCATTCTGTACATTTGGATCACTCTTGATATCGTCTATATGTAAATGTAGGGATCTAGCATTGTTAAACAGTAGTTTTACCTGGGAGTTGTCAATACTGTACAGAGGTGTATAACACAACTGAAGTGGATTCTTGTAAATTACAACACATATAAAATAACATATATTTCCATTTCTTGATGTACCTTTTCATCCACTTTCAATGCTTTCTCATTGAAGTCAAGAATGTGCAAGTTTGCCAATTTGCGAACTCGAGACAGTGCAACATAATGAACATGTGGTGGTTTATAACTGAAGCTTAGATCTACAACAACTTCATCAACTGTGGCGCCTTGCGCTTTGTGAACAGTCTTAGCTGCAGCTGGGGCAAGTGGAAATTGGATTCTTTGATAAGTTTTTTTGTTATGAAGAAATGTTCGTTTTGTTTCAAATACTGGTGTCCATTGCTGATCAATATCTGTATGATAGAGATGTTTATATTGTTTTCTTCTTTTGCTACCAATGTTTGTATCGGTAAAAAGAACCCATACAATAGCTGGTCTCTTAGATGTTCCTTTGTACTCGATGTGTTTCAGAATTGCTGATGCACCATTTGTCAATCCATCATCGACGTCAACATTGACTGTTACATCATATGTCATGTCAACCGCAAGTTTCAGCACACTAGGCAGGTTTCCAGCTTGGCTGAGTTTGTCTTTCTTATTAATTTCTTCTACCATGTGAATCTTAGTCTCTTTGTTTATGTTCACGGGGGAAATAATATCTGTATCGGCGAAGACGTCTACTTTTATAGTTTCCAGATCTTGAATCAATGTGCTGTTGAAGTTATCAACTTTCTTTTTCTCTGTAAATAAATGCAGAGCTTTCCTTGGATAGTCTACAGACGTTGTAGAAATCATGTGAGATGTGATAATTTTTTTATCCGTTGGTAGGAGTTGATTGAATCTTAACCTGTTTAACATCTCAGCAAATGGCAAGTCATCTTTTTGTCTCATGATTTCGGCGAGTTCAAATATTTGGAAATGTTTTTTCCATAAATTGCTTGCTAGACCGACAGACAAATCAGAGAAGATCCATGAATCTGCTACAGGACATAATTGATAAAAGTCTCCGACAGCTATTATACTTATTCCTCCGAAATCTCGTTTTGTACCGGTTAGTTCTTGTAGTCGGTCATGCATGAAAGCGAAGAGCTTGTAACCAACCATGGAGATTTCATCGATAATGATAACAGCAAGGTCTTTGTAAGTTGTTCGAAATGTATTTAGCTCATCACTGTACATATGCTGTTGTGTTTGGAACATTTTCTTGTGGAAAGCAGAGGCTATTGTTACCCCATTTATGTTGTAAGCTGCCTTTCCTGTGAATGCTGTTCGTAAGATCTTTATAGTATCCGGGTCATCTCCATCTTTGGAATTTAGAAGTCTATGTAGTGTTTGGTAGAGAGCTTGTATTACTACTGATTTACCAACACCCGCTCCACCCGAAAGGAATGCGTAAAGTGGGTCAGTCTTTGTAGAAATCCATTGTATAACGTGATTGAAAAATTCTCGTTGTTTAATGTTAAGAGATCGGAGCGAAGCCCGGTATTCATCATCTGGAAGCAGTACTGAATTTGTTTCAACGGATACAGAGGTACCAGGTAAATCAAGATCTTGGCCAATATCTGCTGTGCTCTGGGATTGTGTCGGGGGAATAAAGTGGATAAAGTCCTCTGACTGACTGGTAGATTGCTCAGCATCTTCTGCTTGCACTTGTTCAGTGTTAGGTGCTAAAATGTCAAACTCTGTGGAAAGGTCTTGTTCAGCTTGTTGCCTCGCTAGATCTAATTCTTCGACATGGTGTTCGTATTTCTGCAGCAATGGTAAAATCTCTGCACTTTTATTTTGGTAATGACCCAATCATGGTCGTATCCACCCTTAAGATCTTTGTTTTCGTCTCTCCATGGCATAAACAGAAGAAGTTTTTCTCTGTAGAAGTTCTCAGAATTTGTGCTCTTGCTGTATCTTACATATCGTATTACCTTTGGGTTCCTCCTTTTTCTGATTGTTATGCCACCTCGCAATTTCATCACAATATTTGTATCACCGAACTCTGTATCACTGTCTGTCTCAACGTTGTTGTCAGATGCGGGTAAATGACCTTTACCATCAGCATTGCATTCAACTTCAGAAGTAGGTTCCTTTTGTCTATACTTCACTTCTAACTCGAAAACATAATCAGCGAGGCAGTATTTTTCGATTTTTTTTGGTCTTTTTGCATACCTCTTGATGATGTTGTCAGATTCAATGTCTGTCGAGTCATCTGGAAGCTGTTCGAGCTGTTCTTCATTTTTTAAGAGAAAAACTCTCTGGTCTGGAGGAGATGCATTGATGAATACTACTTCACGAGATGCTCGTGTCAGTGGCATCTGTAACACCAGATATGATGCTTCTTGGGCATTTATTTCAACAAAATTAAGGAACTGGTTTCCAATATGTCGAACTTGCATCTTGAGATCCATATTTCCCTCTGTTGCTTCTTTAGAGGCCTGCTCTAGCATAGTACTCACACCTCGCTGCGATTTGCTGATATAGGAAACAATGTACATTGCACAGGCATAGGGTTCAAGTACAATTTGTATGTTCAGGTTTGCTCTCCATGCGCTAAGCACAACTTTATTGTAATAATTCACACGCATCTCTGATGGTTTTCTTTTCAAAAACACCTTGGGTCCTTTGAGTGAGCTTCGTATGCATTTAATATATTCTGATTCTTCCATTTGCACAACATCTTTCAGAAATTGTTCATATGACATATCACATCCGTCCTTGAACTCGTTCATTCTAGTATGTATTTCTGAGTATTTTTTCCTGTACTCCTCAACATCATTTTCTAGTGGTTCTAAGACCATTGTTTTTTGAAGTGGTGGAAGGGGAAAGCCAAATCTACAGACAGATCTACCACCTTTCTTGCATGTTTTCGAATGCTTATGAATTTGCAGTTGAACCAAGTCTCGTAGGTCTTTCTCGACATCCAGGGAACAAGTCACATATTTGTCAACATACTGCACAATGTCGTCTTCAGAATCCACATTGTATTTTGGTGCATACTCTGTCCATACTATCATGTGAGTGTGTGGCGAGCCTCGATTTTGAAATTCAATGCGTTGGAATGTATCTGTAACAGTTCCAATTGGAGAGTGTTCACTTTTAAGTACAGTGTTTACAAATACTTGCACTCTGTGGTCAAAGTACCTGGACGTTGTAACAGGGTCTTTTTGAACAAGTTTGACTTTGTCAGACCATGTCATATTTTCTATGTCTTTATCGAAACACGGCACACCAGCTAAGACAGCTAAAGTTTTAAGTAACTCTGTCCAACGAGTATCAGCAGAAGATAATGACATAAACCATGTTGGGAGTCCTAATTGTCTAATCATAGCAAATACATCCTTTTTTCTTGAAGAAAGGTATGCTGGAGAATTACGAAGTGTTCTAAAAATGTAGTAACCTTCATTCAAGTTAACTATCTTGTCAACAATTTTAGGGTTTCGCGCTTGTTTTGCTGTAATTTTCTTTCCTTCACTTTTCTTCCTTCGAACAGCTAAGTTGACTTTATCAACCACTTGTTTCCTTTGTATTTTGTTCAACTTGAAAAAGAGATTTGGAACACATGTTGCGGCTCTTCGATCAACGCTTCGCAGTTCCCATTTTGAAAAATCACTGTAAGATACAGGTACCTGCCGGTCATTGTTTTCTAATCTTTTCTGTCCACAATATATTGCTGGAAAAGAGAGTACTTCGGCATCTTTATCATGATAAATGCTAAGTGGTTGTTTTCCCTCGCCAGGTGCTAGAACTAGGCCTTTGTTGGTATCAAGATTTGTTTGGTCGATGAGTGTGTCAGAATTGCCTTGTATGCGATCATCTTCATGGATTTCGATAAATGTATCTTTTTGTAACTCGTTCTCATGATCAGTAAATGCTTCTGAATAAACAATTTCAGCTTGTCTACCATCTGCAGTGTGGGAACAACTATGTGCAAGTCCGCCGTTTAAGTTTTGTGATCTTGTAAATTCTTGAACAATTTCCTGAGCACTATTAGTAGTCTCGTTAACCCAATTCTCATCAATTGCCAGACCAGAATTCTTATACAGCTGACTATTGTTCATAAGCCAGTGTAAAGCTTTGAGTACAACAGTTGGTCGCACATTTTCAGAAAAGACACACGATTTGTACGAAAGTCTTTTCTTCAGTTTTACAGAAACTGTGAAATGTTCATCCATTTGTCTTGGTAATGCATTCAGTGTCGGCTGAATGTCAATCGGGACATTAACTACATTGCCTTTTGTTGAATACTGTCCACCTGGTGGTAATTCTCTTATCTGCATAAAGGGTATTCTGAGCGCTACAAGTCGTTCTTCGAGAGGGTGCAAGTTCAAATCTGGGGGTTTATCAGGCCAGGTCATTCCATTGGCAACAGAGAGTTTTGGAACTTTACATTTCTTTAATGAGGATAAGCATGTGTGACAAATCCATTCCTTTCCATCTACAGATTTGTATCCTGTATAGAAATCTTTATATGTTTGAAATGAAGGAACAGGACAACTCTCTGTTACGCTTTCTCTAAACCATGTTTGATGACAACAGGTACATACGTATTCTGGTCCTTTTTCTGTTTTTGTTTTAAAGAAAACATCGATACATCCGTCTATATCATGTCCGAAACGTCTTTTTTCACACTGTTCTTTTTCATGCTGAAAATACTCTTGGTTCTTTCGATCTTCTGATTTTCGTTTTCTGTGCGAGGCTTTTTCTTCTTGTGTAATATGCCTTCTTCTTTCAGATTGTTTCATTCTTTCAATCGCAAGGAAAGTTCTATCCTGTCGCATTTGTCTCTTTCTAGTCAAATCTACCTTTGACTCCGCTTGTGAAAATGCTGGATCAAGTCTAGCTTTTTTCTTCAGTAATCTTTCTCGTTCCAAAAACTGTGAATCTTCTCTACATTTCCGCTTACATTTCAGATCTATTACCCTGTGTTTCTCCGGATTTTTTTTTCTAGATTTCTGTTTACTGTGCACATCTATTACCCTGTGTTTCTCCGGATCTTTTTCTCTAGATTTCTGTTTGCTTTGGACATCTATCACTCAGTGCATTTCCGGTTCTTTTCTCTAGCTCTCCTCTTACTTTGTCTTTCAATCACTAAGAAGCTTGGATCATTCCTTGCTTTCCGTTTACTTTGGACATCTATTACCCTGTGTTTCTCCGAATCTTTTTTTCTAGATTTCTGTTTACTTTGGACATCTATTACCCTGTGCTTTCCCGGTTCTTTTTCCCTAGATTTCTGTTTACTTTGTCTTTCAAGCACTACAAAGTTTGGATCATTCCTTGCTTTCCGTTTACTTTGGACATCTATTGATCTGTGTTTTTCTGGATATTTTTCTCTAGCGCTTGATTTGCGTCTGTTGTTAGATTCTTTCAATATTTTTATCTTTGAACTTCTTTGTCTCATTTTCTTCATGTACGTACGCATGTACTCTCGCCGTGTACAAGAATGAATTGTTTTGTCAATTTTGTTGTCAGTTGCACATTTTTTCTCCTTTAATATTTGTCTCTTTTTCTGATCTTGAAAATATAACAGAAGTCTATCATTTGCCGTTTCTTCAGTCAATTCTGTAGTCTTCTCAGAACTCTGGTGTTTGTTGAGTACAACTGTCTGAAATTATCCTCAATAACTTGACAGCTGTTACTTCGAAAATATCATCTGCCCGATAAACCATTGATTGTGCTAGACGAAGACAATGTTCAAATACATCGTGTATGTCACTATAATGTAGCACAATACTTGATCCATTTGGATCAACAGAACCAGTCAAGTTTCTCGAGTGAGAGTCACTAACACAGTAGATGTTATTCTGCTTAATTATAATGAATGTACTTTCTTTGAATGTTACAATAGCAGCATCAATACTGTTTTGAAGTAAAGCAGCATGTAATGCTTCAGCCAGTGTCAAGAACTGTAGTTCATCTAGGTTTTCTCTCGTATTGCCCAGTGTTCCCATGAAATGCAAAATTGTACATATTACCATTTGTATATTCCACTGATCCACGAATGTCATTAATGGCTAGCAGATCATGATGAATTGTGCTACTTCGCTGCAGAAATTCATACATTTCGTTTCCATTTACAAGTATCTCGTCTACATCATTTGATTCCAAATTGTTTTTGGTTTCTCTTGACTGTATATGAGAGCTGATAGACTATTCATTACACACTGTTTACCAGCATTGTCCAGAAATCTTGGATGACTTTGGTCGAAGTGACCCTGTATGTGGCAAACTGGAAATATCTGTGTTTCCTTCGAATCTATGTTGTGAAATTATACCCGGACACGTTTCTGCATCTACGATATCATAATGAGTGTCTTGTGTTGAAACAATTATTTTGTCGGTTTGTTTATCAACAGGAATTTCAGGTATGTACGGTTTGCATGGTTTTGTATGTTCAGCGTTGGTAATAGATTTATTCAATAGCTTGTTCGTAGTCTTTGAAGTGGTTTGGTTTGTTCGTTTGTTCTTAGCTCTTGCAACTTTTGTACATAATTTCGACACCACTGGTGGTGCACTCGATGGTGTACAGACGCACGGATGCGAATCAGACCTCGGTGGGACATCCCCGTGTGGGATGGACAGACTTCCCTGAGGAGTTGTCAACCTCGGGGCATTTGAAGATTTTCCCTCCAGAAGGGATGGTTCTTCCAGACCATGGAATGATGAATTCTCAGCCCTCCTCTGTCTCATCCGTGACCTCTGCTGCTCAGTTTGCCGACGTGAAGATTTGCGCTTTACTCTCATGCTGTAAAATATATACATCCATAAAAACTTGTATGGCTAATGTCAATGTATGATGGTAACAATGGTGTGTAGGACAGAATCCCAAAGGGACAAAACACCGACGAACAAAAGCCCTGGGGGCAAACCCCCATCACATTGATTGTATGCTTCTTCAAAAAGAAAACGAACACAGGAAGGAAGCAATCAAAGATTGCTCAATTGTATCTCCCCCCGCTTTAATCAGACACTGCCCCGTCATGGTTCTGTTCTGTATTGGTCGGTGGTGGCCTAATTTTGATAATTATGAAAATTCTGTTTGTCACTTTTTTTGCCATGCCTTGCATAATACTTATTCCAAGTATCGACCAACAAGTGATAATACAATGTTTTGATGCAAGATGGTCACCAAATCCGCAAATGTGACCTGGTTTTGAGACCTACATTTCTTGGGAGTGTATTGTGGTGAAATTATGAAGCGATCAGAGAACTTTGAATTTTGCACCCATTTCACTATTTGGGGGCAATTTCATACTTCAGGACATGTGGTCTGCTTTGGAATGTAGAATAACATATATAGCCATTTTCCCGATCAAAATCGGTTATGGACTGAGATCCAGCCTGGACAAATAAATATGTCCCATTCACTTAGGTTTGATAAACAAAGGGCCTTAACTCTTTAAAATATAACCAAAAGCAGAGAAACTTCACGCTGCACAACTATGGGGCTTTGACCACATATCATGCAGATGTCATGCTTGTGCAAACAATATTAATCCAGATCCAGCCCGGACAAGTCCCAATTCACAAAGATTAGAAGAAAAAGGGCCATAACTCTTGAAAACATATGCGAAACGCGGAGAAACTTCACGCTGCAAAACTACAGGGCACTGACCACATATCCTGCAAATTTCATGATTGTCCATACAATATTAACCGAGATCCAGACAAGTCCCAATTCACACAGATTTGAAGAAAAAAGGGCCATAACTCTTGAAAATATAACCGAAAGCAGAGAAACTTCACGCTGCAGAACTATGGTGCACTGACCACATACCATGCAAATTTCATGCTTGTGCATACAATATTAACCGAGATCCAGCCCGGACAAGTCCCAATTCACAAAGATTACAAGAAAAAAGGGCCATAACTCTTGAAAATATATGCGAAATGTGGCAAAACTTCACGCTGCACAACTACAGGGCACTGACCACATATCCTGCAAATTTCATAATTGTCCATACAATATTAACTGATATCCAGCCCAGACAAGTCTCAATTCACGGAAATTTCTGGAACAAAGGGCCATAACTCTTGAAAATATAAGCGAAACGGGGAGAAACTTGGTGCTGCTCAACTGTGGGGCACTGACCACATATCATGCAAATTTCATGCCTGTCCATACAATATTAACCAATATCCAGCCCGGACAAGTCCCATTCACAGAGAGCAGAAAAAGGGCCATAACTCTTGAAAATTACGCCAAAACTCGGACTGGTCACATTCCATGCAAGTTTCAATCCTGCCCATCAAATATTAACCGAGATATTGTGCGGAAAAGAAATTCGGACAGACGGAAGGACAGACGGACGGACAGGCAGACGGACAAAGCGATCGCTAATTACCTGGGGGCATAATAAAACATGGTAAATGATAATATCACGAGACAATGTTATTTCATATTTTATGTTGTATTTTCTTAGACACATGATCAATAATTTAAACATAAATCAACTTCCTGTGATGCCTTCAAAGCTGCTTGTGAGATTAAAGATTAGTGAAGATTAAAGAAAGGTTTTCTACAAATTCTTTACTTAGATCTCGAAGGTGTATGATCCACAGTTAAGTGGAGAGTCCATTCATTGTTTATTAATAATTGTTTACGAGGTGTACATCAATCAATAAGTCCACTTTGAAGTGCCAGAAGATGCTTGAATAATATAATTAGCTGAAATACACAAAGAAAATGACAATAACAAATTCCTGTTCATAGAGAATAAATAGATTTTTATGAACTATTATATTCAAAATTTATAAATTCTATCAGAAATTACGTCGGAAATAACTTTTTATATAAAGTGGGTGTTTTTTCCGATTTTCCTATTATCATGATTATGAGGATTTTGTCCGTGGGTGTTTTTTCCGTGATGGGTTTGTCCGTGGGTGTTTTATCCACTGGGGTTTTTGTCCGTCCCCCGTTTCAATTTGATAAATGTTGTTGTTGTTGTTGTGCCGTCACAACATGACACTGACATCGCTGCAAACCATGTCGCCATAAATAATATTCGGTACAGAGAATTCTTGTAAATAGTACACGAATTTCCATTAAAATTTACATTCTGCTTGCTCTGAGTTTTAATCACGTTGCAACTTCCACTTCTGTTCAACACGTCACATAATTTGAACAGTTGAACATCACAAATGTCTTCGCTCCAAAGAAAAATCAATATTCCAAATTGCGGTACCGTACTTCCGTATTTCATCATTGTTGACAGTAAAATTATCCGTTATGTAGTTCAGTGTTGTCCGCCAAAACGCTTGGGACTCTTTATTTTAAGTGAATTACGAATAAACAATAGAGGAGAACAGATCAGCTATTAGCTTACTTGTTAAAATGGCTGCCGATGTAGACTGAAAAATATATCCCATAATACTCTATTTAAGTCAGCCAATCAAAGCTGCCGTTGCATGCATGGAACCTCCCGACCTCCCCACAGCGCATGCTTCATTTCGCAGGCCCCATTACCATCCCTGCCACCAATAGCGGAAGTTGACCTTTACTACGTTGCTATGACGTATAGGGGAAACCAACCAACGCACGGTTCAGTTTGAATCCGGCCGAACAACTCCTTTAGTGTTGCACATGAGCGACCTACTTTTCATATACTCTCTCCAGATAAACAGGCAAAATTATCTGCAGATAATTCTTTTTAACGCTAGGTCAACAGAGGTATTATGCAGACTTGAAAAGTAATCAAAATTTTCGGTAAACATCTATTTTACTATATATATGGCATTTCCGGCGATGTGTGCGAAGGCCCCGAATCCGGTCCAAAAATCTTCTGTCAATCGCATTGTGTTTACTTTGGTACCGGTGTCCGACTGATTTTTGTGCGTTTTTGAAGGTTTATTTGGAATATATGTTTTAAAAAAAAAGTACTTCTTGAAATGACATGAAAACTGACATGATGGTTGCTGAGCTCGTCGGCTAAATTCCGTTATGAATTCTATCAATGACGTCACTCCCTTCTGGAAGTGCGAGAGCTATTTAACTCGACTTTTCAGCTCAGTTTCCGTCGTGGACAGTACAGTCACGTCACCAGTTCCGACTCAGTGTCAGTTCCGACCCACTTCCCAAAACATTGCTTTTTCTCACAACCAAGATCACGCGAAATCTTAAAACATTTGTTGCATTCGAACAAGTTGATCAACCTTCCAATCATGGCTATTTTCGGCCTCATGTTCTATTTTAAACAAATTCACAATGACCAGAAAAATAAGAAACATATTAATATTCCCAAACCAGTGACAATCTATACTAGGCCCTATACATGCATCTGTAGTGAGTGGTGCAACCTTCACTACGGGAACAATGAAAGAACTTTAACAGAGAGTTAATTATCTTAACCATCCATTGCCTGTAACGAGTGAGGGTAAGGGGGTTTCTTGCGACTCGAGACTGGTCACAATTTTACCATCGGAATTTGGCAACAAAACAAATAACGTCTGGGAAATCAGGATTTTTGCCTGTTGGGACGTTGAAAACACCGTTCTCGCGTCGGGATGCCTGTTGCAATTTTATCGCGATTGAACCCCGCTCCAACACCCCCCCCCTCCGCTTTGTAACAGCCTCTTCTTTAGGAACTTCTGAGCTTTTGAATATAATTACAAGTTTAAATTATGAACAAAAAGTAATTCTCAAGGGGATCTTGTAAACATATTGCCAACTAGTGCATATGTATGTCCAATCATGGAAAAAACTTATCTTAACATGGCCACCTGGTGGCTATTGAAGTTTTGAATGGGACCTAAAGAGCGATGAATGCACAACTACGATGCAAGGGGTTATAACATCTGTACAGAATGTGAGGAAGACCCATTCAGTAGTTATGGAAATTTAGAGATACCTGGTAACAAGGGTTCAAAAGGAAATTTTTATTAGGAAATTGACGATGGCCGCCTGGAGGGCATGTTGAATTTTCAAATCGGACGAAAACTATACTACAAGGGGGACCTGTCCCATGTGAGACTAAGGATTCATACGAAAATTCAGGATGACCTGAGAATTCACGATAACAAAGTTTCATGGGGAAACCCAAGATGGCCACCTGGTGGCCATATTGGATTTTCCAATCCGACCAAAAAAGGTATCTTGCACAACTAGGCCCCATGTGAGACCTGTGTACCAAATTTGAGAATGATCCATAAGTAGTTCCTGATAATTCATGATAACCATGTTTCAAGGGGAAATTCAAAATGGCCACCAGGCAGTCATATTGGATTTTCCAATCCGACCAAAAAAAGGTATCTTGCTCAACTAGACCTCAAGGGGAATCTGTGTACCAAATTTGACAAAGATCCATGCAGTAGTTCCTGACAAATCACGATAATGAAATTTCATGAGGAAATTCAAAATGGCCACCGGGCAGTCATAATGGATTTTCGAATCGGACCAAAAAGCTATCTTGCACAACTAGACCCCAAGGGAAATCTGTGTGCCAAATTTGAGAAAGATACATGGAGTACCTTCTGATAATTCACAATAACAAAGTTTCATGGGGAAATCCAAGATGGCCACCTGGTGGCTTTATTGGATTTTCGAATCGGACCAGAACAGTTATATTGCAAAAGTAGACCCCAAGGGGAACCTGTGTACTAAATTTGAGAAAGATCCATGCAGTACTTCTTGAGAATTCACGATAACAAAGTTTCATGAGGATATCCAAGATGGCGGCCTGGTGGCCATGTTGGATTTTTCAATCTAACCAAAAAAGGTATCTTGCACAACTAGGCCCCACGTGGGACCTGTGGACCAAATTTGCGAAAGATTCATGAAGTAGTTCCTGATAATTCATGACAACAATGTTTCATTGGGAAATCCAAGATGGCCAACTGCTGGCTATACTGGATATTCAAATCGGACCAAAAAAGGTATCTTGCACAACTAGACCCCAAGGGGAACCTGTGTATCAAATTTGACAAAGATCCATGCAATAGTTCCTGAGAAATCACGATAACGAAATTTCATGGGGAAATTCAAAATGGCCGCCGGGAAGTCATATTGGATTTTCGAATCGGACCAGAAAAGTGTCTTGCACAACTAGACCCCAAGGGAACCTGTGTACCAAATTTGAGAAAGATCCATGCAATAGTTCCTGAGAAATCACGATAACGAAATTTCATGGGGAAATTCAAAATGGCCGCCGGGAAGTCATATTGGATTTTCGAATCGGACCAGAAAAGTGTCTTGCACAACTAGACCCCAAGGGAACCTGTGTACCAAATTTGAGAAAGATCCATGCAGTAATTCCTGAGAAATCACCATAACAAAGTTTCATGGGGAAATCCAAGATGGCTGCCTGGTGGCCATATTGGATATTCGAATCAGACCAGAAAAGGTATCTTGTACAACTAGACCCCAAGGGGAACCTGTGTACCAAATTTGAGAAAGATCCATGCAGTAGTTCCAGAGAAATCGCGATAGCAAGGTTTCATGGGGAAATCCAAGATGGTTGCCTGGTGGCCATATTGGATTTTCGAATCGGACCAGAAAAGGTATCTTGCACAACTAGACCCCAAGGGGAACCTGTGTACAAAATTTGAGAAAGATCCAAGCAGTAGTTCCCGAGAAATCACGATAAGGTTTCGTGGGGACATCCAAGATGGCTGCCTGGTGGCCATATTGGATTTTCGAATCAGACCAGAAAGGGGATCTTGCACAACTAGACCCCATGGGGAACCTGTGTACCAAATTTGAGAAAGATCATCATGTAGTTCCTGAGAAATCGCGATAACAAGGTTTCATGGGAAAATCTACGATGGCTGCCTGGCGGCCATATTGGATTTTCGAATCGGACCAGAAAAGGTATCTTGCACAACTAGACCCCAAGGGGAACCTGTGTACCAAATTTGAGAAAGATCCATGCAGTAGTTCCTGAGATATCGCGATAACAAGAATTGTTTGCGGACGGACGACGGACGGACGGACGACGGACCACGGACAAAAGGCGATTTGAACAGCCCACCATCTGGTGATGGTGGGCTAAAAACATGTTGTTGTTGTTCTCTCATCGCTCATCCTTGTTGTTGTTGTTGTTTTTCTTCCATCTGTGTATATCATGGCGTCAAGGCGTTATGCTAGCGCGTTAAGGCGTAACGACGGGCGTTTAGGCGTTATGCTAGGGCGTTAAGGCGTAACGACGGGCGTTAAGGCGTAACGACGGGAGCTCGGGGATGAGGCAGGCAGGAGCTCGGAGCTCGGAGTCCCAAAATTGTTGCTTTCTATACTACTCCTAAATGTAAGATGAGGACCTGCATGTAAAACTGATACCCCACACGGTCCATTTGACCAGGTATGGGCCCTCAATCACTCAACAAACCTCCACGAATCCCCAGAATACCTGCTTTCTATACTACGGCCAGCGCAAAATGATGAAAACGGACGATACATTAGTCCAGTCGGATCCCACTCACAAACAAAATTACCACCCCCCATACCCCATACAGGCATTTTCCCGTATACTGTATAATACAAGCCCCTATTGTAGAGGTAAAGTCCGTGTCCCGCTTTTCATATTTTCGGGGACAAATCCGCATTTTACATGCACCCACCCATAACTTGATAGGCAGAGCCCGATAAGCCAGGGACCGATATTCGCCCTTTGGGACAGGGTTGACAGGAGTTTTCCCCTATTGTAGGGGTAAAGTCCGTGTTCCGCTTTTTATATTTTCGGGGACAAATCCTCATTTTACATGCACCCACCCATGCACCCACACTTCGATAGGCCCGGGACCGATATTAGCCCTTTTGGACAAGGTTGATATGGGGTTTCCTCTATTGTAGTGGTAAAGTCCGTGTTCCGCTTTTTATATTTTCGGGACAAATCCTCATTTTACATGCACCCACCCATGACTTGATAGGCAGACCCCGATAAGCCCGGGGACCGATATTAGCCCTTTTGGACAAGGTTGATAGGGGTTTTCCTCTATTGTAGGGGTAAAGTCTGTGTTCCGCTTTTTATATTTTCGGGACAAATCCTAAATTTACATGCACCCACTCCCCCACTCTCTCAGCAGGCCCCGATAAGCCAGGGGACCGATATTAGCCCTTTGGGATAGGGTTGATAGGAGTTTTTCCCTATTTTAGCGGTAAAGACCGTGTTCCGCTTTTTATATTTTCGGAACAGATCCTAATTTTACATACACCCACTCCCCCACTCTCGCAGCAGGCCCCGATAAGCCAGGGACCGATATTAGCCCTTTGGGATAGGGTTGATAGGAGTTTTTCCCTATTTTAGCGGTAAAGTCCGTGTTCCGCTTTTTATATTTTCGGGACAAATCCTAATTTTACATACACCCACTCCAGGCAGAACCTGATAAGCCAGGGACCGATATTAGCCCATTGGGATAGAGTTGATAGGAGTTTTTCCCTATTTTAGCGGTAAAGTCCGTGTTCCGCTTTTTATATTTTCGGGACAAATCCTAATTTTACATACACCCACTCCCCCACTCTCTCAGCCCACTCCCAGGCCCCGATAAGCCAGGCACCGATAAACCAGGCAGGGACCGATATTAGCCCTTTGGGATAGGGTTGATAGGAGTTTTTCCCTATTTTAGCGGTAAAGTCCGTGTTCCGCTTTTATATTTTCGGGACAAATCCTAATTTTACATACACCCACTCCAGGCAGAACCCGATAAGCCAGGGACCGATATTAGCCCTTTGGGATAGAGTTGATATTTTAGAGGTAAAGTCCGTGTTCCGCTTTTTATATTTTCGGGACAAATCCTAATTTTACATACACCCACTTCCCCACTCTCTCAGCAGGCCCCGATAAGCCAGGGACCGATATTAGCCCTTTGGGATAGGGTTGATAGGAGTTTTTCCCTATTTTAGCGGTAAAGTCCGTGTTTCGCTTTTTATATGTTCGGGACAAATCCTAATTTTACATACACCCACTCCAAGAAGAATCCGATAAGCCAGGGACCGATATTAGCCCTTTGGGATAGAGTTGATAGGGGTTTTCCCCTATTTTAGAGGTAAAGTCCGTGTTCCGCTTTTTATATTTTCGAGACAAATCCTCATTTTACATACACCCACCCATGACTTGCAAAATCCTTCCGTAGGGACCCCAAGTCCCTGACTCAAATGAATGGACGGCATACAAGTCCGTACATGCACTCCTAATCACGTGACCGCCGCATGATGGAAAAAACCCAGAACCAAGTCAGTACATCCCATAGTCATACCCAGGTCACGCCCGATTCACGCAGACCGGAAGTGACGTCATACACCTGCGCACTCCCCGTGATGGAAAAACCCCAGACACAAGTCAATACATGCATTCCATACAGTCAGACATACCCTCAGCCCTCTATATACTCATGGACATGCCTTGATCTCGGGGAGCCAGGTGTTCGGCACGTGAGCTCACTCACGCAGACGCCAGACCAGGTGTTTACGGTCGCCGCAACATTGTAGCGAACGTGCAACATTGTTGCAATTCGGGGAGCCAGATGTTCGGCACGTGAACTCACTCACGCAGACACGTAGGCACCAGACCAGGTGTTCACGATGCCGCAACATTGTAGCGAACGTGCAACAATGTTGCAATTCGGGGAGCCAGGTGTTCGGCACGTGACAACCCCCAGCCCAAGCAGACGACAGCGAAATTCTGGCGGGAAAACCCCCACAGACAGGTCAGTACATGGCCTATCATGTTCCCACGGACCTCACCGAAAAGACACGGACGTACCCTTCGCACCTCACCGAAAAAACACGAAGGTGAACGACATTGTAGGGAAAAACCCCACAGACAGGTCAGTACATGTCCTATCATGTTCACAGGTCACGCCCCATTCACCCAGACCGGAAGTGACGTCATACCGCACGTGATGGGAAAACCCCTAACATGTCTAAACATGATCCAAGGTCAAAGACAAGATGAAAGGATACAGGTCAACTCAAGTGCACTCATTGACCTTTGAACTGTCACGTGATATGCAAATTTCTGAGGTCAATGGGAGGGTTAATACGCGCTATATACTACTAACGTATTACACGATATGAATGAAATGATAGAAGAAATCTTATCGTTATCGACGTCCTATTACCTGAAACTTTTAATAATTAGAATTCCAATCTGATATATTTGCTGGTAGATAGACGTCTCATAAACAAGCACTATTGAAGAGTAACAGAGAAAACACTTTTCGAACTGTTGATGACCGCTTCTGTCGTTCAAGAAACTAGCATAGGCTCAAAAATATCTTAATTTATGTCTTTTTTTCTCAAAATTTGGTTAATTTAAAAATTACTGATCCAATGGAGCTAGTCTACCTTACACATCGTGGATTTAGTGCCAGGATTCTTCGTGGAATGTATGTATAAACTTCTGGAACGCCATAATATATAATTAACCGGGACAGGTACAGAGTCAGGGCCTTTTCCAGACTACAGTAGACATTAATGGTCGAATCTTCCAGTAAGTGTTGACATCAGACAATAACAGCACAACATAAAAGAACGCAAATTCTCTTCTACAATTCAACATCGCTATTAATTGTTTTCACACTGTATGTAGCTCAAGTCCAGAATCGTTGATACTGTCGCCCTGGAATGGATGTGTCAGACAGAAATGTCACCTCAAATGAAGTTACATCGGGTTATACCCTGTGAAGATTCCAAGTAAATATGTTTGAAGTATCCTATACTATCCAAGGAGTCGTTGTATTTATGTATAGAGTTACCACTGTATTATTAGAAAACACCCTGATCGGGGCCACAGACAAAAAATGTCAAACAAAGAAACATGATTGTGGGTTTCAGTAAGATTCGAATGTGATCTCTACCATTGTATCGGTGTATCATGCAATTGACCACAAATGCAGCATACAATCTCTGTTGCGGTATGAAAATAACGATTATCACCCCTCCTTAATACCAAGCACATACAGACCATAATATGAAAGTTCTTTTTCCTGTGTGTTTCACATGGTTGGCGTGCTGGAATCTAAGAGGCCCAACTCATTTGTATCAGGCCATGCATACTATAGCAAAGACGTATTCAGTAAATACTGGTCAGCGATACGGATTCGAGATTTTTGGAACATCATTATGTCTTACTGGCATCATTGAGAACTTGACCGCTTTTCTCATGAAGGAAACTAGCGTGTGTTTATGTATACTATGATTGTTTTTTCTTTGAATTTTGTCATAATGCTGTTATATGAATTAGGTCTTTCGATTATGAATTCGGAAATTCATTAATGGACGATGGCTTGATATTGAATGACGGATTTTACGCTTGTATTTCGTCTGTGTACCAATGCATCCGATATATGCTGACTCCAACTGTAGCTTACTTTCGGGAAGGGAAAATATTTGTTGTGTTTTACCTTGCCTTAGCAGTTTTGGAGAAATTTGGCTGGACAAAGCATATCCCGCGGTAACGATGGGGAAAAAGTATGTTATATAAAACTCACGTGTGTTTATTACGTACTTTTTGTTTAATGAAAGCACACTGTCCTGATTTAGCCGATAATTCCTCGTTCGAGTGTCACATAATGCCATAAAATCATTGTGGATGAGACGTAAACAAACAAATGATGTGCTGAATTTTTTAGAATAACTACATCACCTTGCACTCTCCTGACAAGCCCGTGAAACACGTCACCACAATGGAAGATATATATCGTTATCGCCAGCAGACAGTCATTTCGGTGTGCATTTTCAAACTATAGCGATTTGCTGGTATATGTTTTTCTAAATACACACAGCGAAGAATATTTCGTCTAATGCTATACCAGAATAATATAATAAGACATATTGTTGAACTTGATATAACGTGTTTCACGATATGTATGAAATGATAAAAAAAACTCTTACTGATCTTGGCATCCCGTTATCTGGAACATGAACGCCATTGTTACTTTCCAAGACGATATATTTCCTGGTACATAGATTTGCTCAGTTATTATTTTGATGGAAGAGTGACCGCTTAAACGATTCAATGATTCACGAATTAGCCGTAAAAATTTGGCTTTATACTGAAGTCTGAGGAACCGTTATCTCTTTTGTCAGAGCACCCATTGTGCCATCCTCTCCATGGGGAGAGAACGAGTCTCCATGGTGCAAACATAAGAACCATCTAGTTGCTCTCTCGATATGTTGAGCGGCGATCGATCACTCAAGATTGGCGTGATTTGTCGGATCGTGGCAACAGTCTGTGATTATAGTTTTTTTTATGTAGTGGCAGCTTTTCAGAAACCCTTGACAACGCAACCGAGGGTCTCCAAAAAGTCTTCTCTATGCAATTATTAATCTAGACTGTGCATCAATTGACATCTGAAAGAAGATAAAAACAGAATACAGCTGGGAAATCGATTCTGCATTGATGTTTTAGTGCTTCAATTTTAGATCGAGCTTTATTATGGTCGTAATTTCGATGCAAAATGGGATTGATATTTTCGCAGAACTACTAAGGACAAAGTTAAGGGCCGTTGGGACAATCTGTTTCTTTATTACCAATACCTTTTTGCTTTTGCACTATATTAAAATTGGATAGACATCCTCTCTGGATGGCGTGCATCCTCTCAAGTGCAAGATCACTTCCTATGATATAGTGAGCATTCAGCTAGAGATATTACCTTTTTGCAAGAATAGTGCTCGGTGCTTTTCCGAAAGTCAGAGGTGTGAAGAAAAATATGTTCACGATTTCGGAAATTTTCTTTGGTTTTCACCCTGCTGAAGATCGGAGCGCTTGGTAAAAATAAGTATTGGCGCGAATACAGTTGGCCAAATGCTTTCACATTTGGACGATGTTGAAAAAAAGTCGGCAAGTTCGACAGTTTAAATGTGGCTTCTTTTAGTGTTGCGTATTGGTAAACTTCCAATCTTCAATTCCATCCAATTATACAGGTGTTCGACATAAACATAAAAACTTTTCCAATACCTGTGATTGCTCGAGTAAGATTACATCTGCTCGTTTTTGTTTGTTTTTTTTTTTTGCCTGGGGTACTCTGGCTGTCATTTACATGTAACATCGGAAGCCGCCCAAACACTGAAATGTCACTTCACAAATTACATTTAGGAATGTATAATTTAATAGCCCGAGGAAAGCATTGGTTGATCCCCCATAACTCGGAGTCTTCATATATATAATCGATGCGGTCATCTGTGGATTATTTAGGTTCATATAGCGCTATTTTCGCATTAACAAGAGATTATGATAAAAATGCACGTTAAAGTGGAATTTTGCAAACGAATTTTGCAAGTCCACTTAATTACCAAAATAAAATAGGGATTATCTCATTCCCGGGTGGGCATTTCATTTTCAATGCTATTAGAGACTGGGTGTTATTGTCTTCTCGACAGATATATATATATGTAAGCATCCGATTGAAAAAAGGAAAAAAAATGTTAATTGAAAAATACGGGGAATCCCTCAATTGCTAATACCGAAAATATATCACTTGATTATTTGATCGATTCAGAGTCACTAAGACATTATTTCAGTATTCGCAGACTGGTTCCAGAAAATGAGTTATCTGCGCATGTCTTCAGGTGCATAGAGACCAAGAACTCTAAAGTACGCATGTTTGAGTACATCGAAACGCGCACACCAACCAGCAGTCGTCTCTTTTTAATCATTGTTTTGTATTTGACTATACTTGTTCTGTTATTATGACTTTATGTGATCATGCAACAATAATTGTAAACATGCTGCACTATATAAATTGTATCTAATAGCATGTAAACTTCGTCATTTGACAAGCTCTAAAAGAGCGAAACCGGTTATGACAATATAGTATCCAGTTTTATACTTATATATCTACCCAGCTGATGAACTAAGAATGGCTCGTGCAACATGTATAATCAGCACATATTAGATCGATTATAGCATAGCGAGTGATATGCGAAACATCACTGCAAAATCTTAAATATTTGAAGACATATTTTCACTGTATGGAAATCACTTAATACTGGTGGATTGATGTCACCATTGTTGTTATTCGCGAATCATCCTTCAAAAATCTTAAATAGCTGAAGACATATTTCCACTGAAAACGGATACATAGTATTAGTAGATTGATATCACTGTTGATCTTAATGGTTTTTTTTTCACATATCAAGTTAATGTGTAAACGAAAGTAAACATGTGTAGACTTTAGGGCCAGCATATTATGACTGCAGTCGAAGCTATACCACTACCTTGATTTCGTAATGAATGCACTGTTTCGTGGAATGAACGAACTTGCTATCAAGTGGTCTAACCATCATGCGAAACTTCAGATTCCCGACAAGGATGCGTGAGGATTCAAACCTACGAGGATTTAAAGCTATGAAATATGCAGTGATCATCTATCTTGTTCGGGTCTCTATGGTGAAGTATTTGGCAGCATACCGAATACCCTACATAATATTCTTCTAATATAAACATATCTATATTATATGGATATACGTCAGTGAAATGTCAGTCCGGAGTTATCTCTGTGCCACTACAGAAAAAGGAACGTTGCATAAAGCGTTAAAGGGGAACCCACGTGATCGGGGGTCAATTTTAGAAGATGAAGGTGCTAATGGTTCTGAGTAAGATGTTCTTTACCGCATATAGATAATCAACGGGTTGTATTGAAATTTGAAGTCCAAACCTGTTATTCAGATATCTGATTTTATACAAGTGGGATCTGGTGATTTCTCCAAGTGAACTGAAGAGAATGAGCTAAATATAATGTTGGGATATTCACAGAACTGTCAGTCTACCATCTTTCAATGTGATAATGCTGCTCATTTATACCATTAGTCAAACTATTTGAGTGTTTGTTTTTGGAATTATTATTTCTAGGAATACGATCCATGGCAACAGGTTACTAAAATGTTTTATTTTGGAAATTGTTAAAATTGCCTAAAGATGTAATTAGGAACGGGAAATAACTCGACTAACAAACTATCGAGTAAATCGCTATTGATAGCGTGGAATATATCAGTTTCATGACCGAATACTGCTCTTTTTTCATTAAGGGGGAGGCGTACAGATTGAGCAGCCTCGGATGAGGACATCGACTCTGTTGCTTAGATCTGGAACCAATTACCAATAGATGTAAAATAAACGTTACGAGCCTAATGTTATTTGAGAAACTTTAATAAACATGGAATGGTCCCAAGTGTAAATTTAATGTCTGCGATTAAAAAAAACCCACTTTACTATGTTATAAGTTTTCTCGTGATCTAGTTTTACTGTATTATAAATTACATTTCAAATCCCTCACTACGAGTAGTATACCATTTCCGTATTTTCATGCGAGTGCTGTAGTCTTCACTGTACTTTTAGCAGAATGATATAATTTTTTAGTCAATCGTGTAAATTGTGTAAGGATACAAGTGTGTAAATGCTAACTATTGCGGCTTAGAAAAACCTTATCAAACTTTTAGTCAATTTGCCACAACAATTCAGTCTGAATTCCATATTGTATGTACAATTGTATTCATTAATCCTTACCATACTATTACCATGATATTAGCTTCACAGCTATTTTTCGTACTAAAACTGAGCCTTATTAAAGTTTGTATTGTATTGTATCATTTGTATTGAACTTTCGGCATTTGATATATGCAGATATAAATATTGATGATCAGAACTGATGCAGAGCCACGGAAGATCTACAAGTAGAAATGTGAGTCCCGTACAATTGTGTTGGTAGATCCAGTTTACCAGATGTGATATTTTATCTCAAACATAAATTTATGTTGACAATTACATTCGAATCTAGAACGCGGCCTTAGGCTACTGGAGCTTTGAGTTATGATAGTAACTACGACTTCAATACTTAAGAGTTCGGAGGCCTCGTTCTCTCCTTTGTGCCCGCTCATGGAAATCATTCTCCAGTTGGACCAATGAGAGTACACGTTCTCTTCCCTGATTCTTTGAACCGATGAGAGGCCATGTTCGTTCCTGTTATCTCTTGGGCCCATAAGAGGCCACGTTCTCTCATTTTGATCTCTTGGATCCATGAGCGGGAACATTCTCCCGTTTGATCTGTTGGATTAATGAAGAGTACACGTTCTTTCCTCGTATCCCTTCGACCCATGAGAGGCCATGTTCTCTCCTTTCATCTCCTGGTCTCATGGGGTCCACGTTCTCTCATTTGATCTCTTGGACCCATGAGCGGGCACGTTCTCCTGTTTGATCTCTTGGACCAATGAGAGTACATTTTCTCGCCTCTGGTCCCTTGGACCGATGAGAGGTCATGTTCTGTCCTTTCATGTCTTGGACCCATAATAGGCCATGTTCTCTCATTTGATCTCTTGGACCTCTTGGACCCATGAGCGGACACGTTCTCTCGTTTGATCTTTTTGACCAATTAGAGTACACGTTCCCTCCTCTGAACTCTTGCACCCATGAAAGGCCATGTTCCTTCCTTTCATCTCCTGGGTCCATGGGAGGCCACGTTCTATCATTTGATCTCTTGGACCCACATTTCCTATTTCATATCAAATTAAATTTTCGCAAAAATTTAAGTATTCGGTGTGAGCTGGTGGTACCAATGTTCCTAAAATTCCGAGGTAGCACGGAATCATTGAACACTGTATAGAAGCAAAGAAGCTGCGAGTCGCAAATTAAAATGCTGAGAACTGGGTCAAACAATCGGAAGAGGGCAAGACGATCATTAGCGCCTTTGCCCTGTACAGGTTGGCATTTATTGAATATAGGACAAGACAGCGATTGGCATGATAATATAGAAGAAGACACCGGGGAAATGAGTATATCTCGGTGGTCCCATTCTGGATGGCAACCTAATTGGGCCAGACGACGTAAAGGTTATCCTCAATATGGTTCCGGAACAGCGAAACTCCGACAATCAATTTAAACATGAGGCCTGTGGCAACTTCCCGCCATCAATTGCTAGTTTGGGCGCATCGTGTGAAAACGATACTTCCCTGTGTTGTCGAACGTGGTGACAGTTCATTATTGGGGAACGGTCGATAAGATCGAGAGCTTTATGCAAGATCCACTGTAAGCCGCAGATATAGCGATGTCTATTTGTCTTCGGGGGCATTAACTACGCAGGTTCACCGATACTTCACTAGTGCTAATTTAGAGTGCATAACTCGGGAGACAGATAACAAAAGGAAAAGACAAGGAAACACGACATGGAAATTCAATGGGGAAAAAAGCGATTCGGTCGAAAATGACGAAAGAATACGTCATGATCGAATTTATCGCGAATAATTCACATAAATGTTTCAAACCATGTTATAATTGATTCATTACTGACTTGATTTAAACTGTAATATCAAAATCTAATATCAGATGCTGAGCCTCTTCTCCAAGTCTACTGCCATTATATTATCTCAAGGATACATGAATGAACTTTTACTTTGGCATAAATTCAGATGCGTACTTGTAAACTATTTCAGAACAATGCAAAATAACATTATTTAGTTTTTTTATCATCGTTAATCAAGGATTGTTGCAAATGTACACTGAATACCTCCAAAAATCTTTGGTATTTGAAGATCATAGTGATAATCATCGTAAGGGAAATGAATCGAACAGTAGCACTAAACTGTACCAGGAAGAATTCGACTCCTTTAATTAGCACTCCCACCCCTTCCCTCTACGTTTTAAATTCTTTGGTATAAATATATGGCCACGGTTAGGTTTTCCCAGTATGAGGCATCGGGAGAAAGAGGCTATCGCCAGGATGTACATACCCCCTCCCTCGATGTTGGCTTACTACAGTTACCAAAAATCATCACTGTCGTCACATTGCTTGAATTATATTCTCGTCAGGTCCCCTCAACAGAAATGCGGCTGTTTACCGTTACAGACCTCTATTTTGTTTTCTCCTACAAAATCATTCCAGTTTGTAAAGCTAGCTGCCAACCTTAAGTAATCTGCATTTACAGATGCCATAGCAAAACTGGTACATTGCCCATTGCGGAGGGCGAAGTGCTAGAAATGTAATTACCTCCAAAACGACCAGTTAGCCACTTCATTGTTACATTTGTTAACACACTGAATCGTCAATTCCATCATTTCTTCTGTTGATCAAATGATGATATAGCGGCGAATAATTTGCATGGAATTAATTGGACACAAAATGCCTGCTTCCATTCAACCAGTACATGACAGGCTAAACACGGTACTGATATGACGAAAACACACGACTTAATAGGTCAACTTAGAATATAAATATTATAAAATACTATAAAAGTTATGGATATATGATAAAATACATTTTGGAGACCGATATAGTTGTATCTTGAATCTTGCATCCAGGAACACGGATTATATATATCGATGTGAAACTTCAGCTTCAATCCACGCACATCACTGTGACGGCATTGCCTGTATGTATATTTGGATGCCCATGTTCTTTTCGACTTTCTAACCGGAGATGCGTCAAGTCACGTCCGGTTCCTCGTCAGCTGCGCGTTAATCGAGCGAACGACGTCAACACTGCAATATCGTGAGATGAATGCGACGAAGTCACTCGTCGTCGTTTTACTCCACACACTAGGCGAAAGAAAAGAACAAATTTCCAACGTGGCCAGCGAAATTGAGTGGGGTTGATTGGTGATCATCATATAATGTGAATTCCCTGACATTTGGAATACACGGGCCGATGCTAACTTTCATGCACTTTCGTACAAGTATAATGGTTTAGAAATATCTCCCTCGGACTAGAAGTCTTTAGCTGCACATTACCGGGTCATATTTCTCTCTCAATGAGAATACGAACCACTCAAATCCTGCATATAACTGTGTTTTCAACCCTGAGTACGCAGATTTATATTCGCAAAAACCCTCGATTATTCCACCCCTTGGAATCCGTATGAAACCACACCTTGTAGCAGCTGGTATTAAAGTTAGTCAGATTTTACCTAAGGAGCTCTTGCCAACTCCACCATGGCAGTTAGCCACGCCAGAGGTAGATATTTCACTGACTAAATATAAAAAGGCAGACACGATCCAGCTCGTGTATACACAAGAATTTGGTCTACTGAGAGAGAAATACAGTTCACATCAGGCTATTTATACAGATGGTTCTAAAGATAGTGAGAGAGTAGCATGTGCTACTATCTTTAGTTCCAAAACTCAAACGTATCGACTGCCAGGTAAAAGTTCCATATTTACTGCAGAAGCAAAAGCTCTATTATCTGCTTTAGAAGGTATTGGATCCACTAGAAGGAAAAAAATATGTCATATTCTCAGATTCACTGTCATGCCTTAAAGCAATTAAAAATGGAAATTCCACTCATCCCACCATCTTGGAAATTCTACAATTATATGACACCAGATTTGATCAACAGATAGATATTGTGTTTTGTTGGGTGCCTAGTCACGTTGACATCAAAGGCAACACTGAAGCTGATAGACTAGCTAAGGCAGCTTTAGATGGAGAAGTTGACCCTGTTGGTCTCCCATACAGCGATTTCAGACCATCTATCTGCGCATATGTAAGAAGAATGTTTCAATCGCTATGGGATACTATGGATAATAACAAACTTCACGAGTTCAAAAAAACGGTTGGTTATACTCACCTGAACAGTCATAAACGCTTCGACCAGGCCATGATTAGACGATGTAGGATCGGTCACACACGATTAACTCATGAATATTTACTAAAACAGGAGCCGATTCCAAGGTGTATACCTTGCCATGAAGATCTGACGGTGAAACATATTCTCCTGGACTGCATCGATTTTAAAACTGTAAGAGATACTTTTTATCGAGCAGATACGCTGGAAGATCTTTTTAGCAGAGTGAAAGAAGATTGTATTTTAGGTTATTTGAGAGATTGGTTTGTTGTACAAATTTTAATGTTTGTACCTGTTTTAACGCATTAGTTTACCGAGTTTTTGAATTGATTACTTAGAATTTTGTTTGATCGTCGCTATATAGCTGAACTATTGCTGAATGCGACGTTAAACCCTAATTCTCTCTCTCTCTCTCAATGAGAATATTTTCTTAATTGTGCTATTCATTGGTCGTTGGGCAACATAAAGGAGATGTGTCATAACTAATACACTATGTGAATCGTTTCATCAACAATGTCACTATCAAATGCCCTTATTCTCGAAGGAGTTATTTTCAATAGTTCTTCCCTTGTTAATGTATAGCAAATGCCAATCGGAACACAATCCGCTGACACAGCGATTCACAGACGACGTTATTGAAGTGTCGGGTCCCTCTATATACCACACTCCGTGGGAAGGCAAGTTTCCATTTCTGGAAACATAGTAAAACTGGCTTGTAAACTGTAACTTTACAGTTTCTAATCAGTTTCCAATGAAATTCCGGAATTGGAAACCTCAGCTTTTCACGTGAAGCCAGTCCCGGACAGGAACGATTAATGGAATACGTTTTTGTCAGAGCTGCTCAGAGTTCTCATCAACAATATCAAACAGAAATTCAGTACCTATATTTCAACAGCAATTGCATGTGTTAAACGCATCGTGTTTTTCATGGATATATCTCCGTTAAGCAGTATGCAACTGTGAAAGTATGGGGGACGAAAGGAGATGAATGTCCTAGACGAGACTAGCCAGTTCAGCGTGATAGAAGTTAACACAAAGATTCGTCAATTCTAAATGATTTGGACCGCATTTCGTTTCTGGTTGAAACCCAAGTGTTTCGCCATTTAGCAACTATCGGTCGTGTATGAATGAAAATTCATTGCAGTGATTCGTGAACCAATGTTTTCTAGTATAACACTGCTGCCTTGGTAATCCCGCAGGACAGCCTGGTTATTTTGTAGACTATTTTTGACCATACTCGGTTCGAATTCTCCAGTCTCCCCTTGGAGGTTTGTATTGTCTTTTTGAATTTGGTGCTAATACTGTTATATGGAATATGGATTAGGTCTTTGGATTATGGACGCGGATATTCTTTAATGGACGACGGCTGAATTATGAATGACGGACCAGACGCTTGTAATCGAAACGATATCCCTCTCCGTCACTTTCGGTTAACAACTGTCACTAAAAATCATCTTTGTCGTCACATAGCTTGAATGAAAAAATTTGTATATTCTCGTCAGGTCTGCTCAACAGATTTGCGGTTCATTCGCCGTCAACAGCCCTCTAAATTTTCTTCCAAAGAATCAACCCAGTTTCCAAAGCTAGCTGCCAACGTTAAGTACTCTGCATTTACAGATGCAATCGCAAAACTTAGCACACTCCATTGTGGAGGGCGAAGTGCCAGACAGGTAATTACCCCAAACACGACCAGCTAGACAGTTCATTGTTACATACGTTAACACACTGAAACGTCAATTCTATCGTTACTTCCGTTGATCAAAATTGGACACAAATTGCTTGTTTGATTCAACAAGTACATGCCAGGCTAAACATGTAACTAATAAGGCGAAAACACGACTGAATAGATGGAAAACCATCTAATAAAGATTAGAACATAAATATTATAAAATACCACAAAAGTTGTGGCTATATGAAAAAACTACATGTGTGGTATACAAACTGTATGTTATGACATGAATCACCATACAGTGTTACCATCGGTTAGAGACCGATATAGTTGTATCTTGAATCTTGCATTCAGGAACACGGATTATATATATGGATGTTCAATCCTCGCACATCAGTACTGTGACGGCAGTGCCTGTATGTATATTTGGATGCCGATGTTCTTGACGCGTGTAAGTCACGTTCCGTTCTCCGTCAGCTGCGCGTTAATCGAGCGGACGACGTCAACACCACAGTATCGTAAAATGAATGCGACGACGTCACGCGTCGTCATTTTACTCCACATACTTCAGCAGGCGAAAGAAAAGAACAAATTTCCAGCGTGGCCAGCGAATTTCAGTGGGTTTGATTGTTGATTATCATAGTTTGAATTCCCTCACATTTGGAATGCACGGGTCGATGCTAAAATCGATGTACTTTCGTACAAGTATAATGGTTTACTAATATTGCGTTCGGATTAGAAGCCTTTAGCTGCACACTTACCGAGTCATATTTCTCTCTCATTGAGAATCTGTTCACTGTATGGTTTCTTAACCCTATCTGGCCTAGGCTTTTTGGTACCTGTTCAGGCCTTGATGGAGGGTGGGGGGGTGGCGAAATGGCCCCATAATTGTTTTTCTTACCCCTTGAGCTAGGGGGATGAAACTTACCACACTATACCCTTGGATCACAAGCTCTGCCAAAACATGTAAAGAAATCCAAGATGGCCGCTATGATGACGTCACAGTGACGTCATCTTCAAAAACGGCACTTTTTGTTCGATTTTTCGAATTTTTTATTTATGCAATTTCTTCGCAAAAAGTGCATGATAAATTTGTCACTATTAATGTGATATAAAATAGTTTTTGCCCACTTTCATCGCGGAAAAGCAGAAATTTTGAAGAAAAATGAAAAAAACATCACTTTCCTGGTACCCCATGTGGACGCCATCTTGAATTTACCCGTGATTCTCTCCTCTGGGGTTTATGCAAATAGGCTCATAAATAGCCCCAATATGATAAAGTATAAAGTCACGGAGTGTCAGCTCTCATTTTTTTGTCGTTCCGGAGATAGCGCAGAAAGTTAGGTAGGGCGGCCATTTGATATAATTTTATGGGTCTGTTGCATATTCCTCCCACCCACGTCTAACAAATTTTCTCCGAAACGAAACAAATTCAGTTCTAACGCTTACTGATTACGTAGCTTGTCATAGTAAACTATTTTTTAGTTTACTTGTGTAATCTTGAAATTTTGTTCACTTGCAGAGCATCAAGAGTGAATTCAAAATGGCTGTCATGTGGGCACTGTAGAAGTTGCGTTTTCAAATAAAATTTGACTGTTATTTCACCTTTTCTTGCCTGAACAACACATGAACACTACACACACTCATGAATGTAATTCATCTACAATAATGGTTCTCTATCGTTTTGGTCACTTTGCAATAGAAACAATCCAAAAATATCTCAAAGAATACCTGCAGAAATTTTTTTGATCTCTTCGGAGTGGCCATTTTGGTTACATGTACTTAATTTCAGTCCGTTATAGCCAAGAGCTAGAGAATATCCAGTGAAGTTCTTCCCCCCCCCCCCCCAAAAAACAGGTCATGTAGATTCAAGGAGTGTTAATCGAATATTTCGATATCAGTATCATAAGAATGAGGGTTAACTGTTACATGCAGGTAAAGTTTGGTTACTCCATGCCACGGAGATCTCACAGTGAAACATAGTCTTATCGACTGCATAGATTTTAAGATTGCAAGAGATTCCTTTTATCGAGCGAGTACTTTTGGAAGATCTTTTTAGTCGGGTGATGAGGGAGTACTGCCTCTTGGGTTATTTGAGAGAAATCTGTTTGTTGCACAAGTTTTGATGTGTGTATGTTTTAGTGAGAGAGAGAGAGAGAATTAAGGTTTAATGTCGCGTTCAGCAATATTTCAGCAATATATAGCGACGATCAAACAAAATTCCAAGTTCTCACGCCAATAACTTAGTAATCCAACGCATTAAAACATACACACATTGAAACTTATGCAACAAACCGATTTCTCTCAAATAACCCAAGATGCAATCCTCCCTCATCCGAATAAAAAGATCTTCCAAAGTAGTCGCTCGATAAAAAGCATTTTGTATAATGTTAAAATCTATGCATTCGATAAGAATATGTTTCACCGTGGGATCTTCATGGCATGGAATACACCTTGGGACTGGCTCTTTTTTTGGTAAATGTTCGTGGGTTAATCGTGTATGATCGATTCTACATCGCTTGATCATGGTTTGATCGAAAAGTTTCTGGCTGTTCGGATGAGTATAGCCTACAGTTTTTTTTTAACTCATGAAGTTTGTTATTATTCACAGCATCCCATAAAGATTGAAACAGCCGTCTCGCATAAGTACCGATAGAGGGTTTGAAATCGGTATATGGGATTCCAACAGGAGCAACCTCATCATCTAGAGCTGTTTTAGCCATCCTATCAGCCTCAGTATTACCTTTGATGCCAACGTGACTAGGCAACCAACAGAACACAATGTCAATCTGTTGATCAAATCTGCAGTCATGTAGTTGTAGAATACTCAATATAGTGGGATGAGGCGAAGTTCCATTTCTAATCGCTTGGAGGCATGACAGTGAATCTGAGAATATGACATATTTTTTTCGTTTTTGTGGACCCAATACCTTGTAAAGCCAACAATGTAGCTTTTGCTTCTGCAGTGAATATCGAACTTTTACCTGGTAGCCTGGTAGTTTTAATTTTGAAACTAAAGATAGTAGCACATGCTACTCTCTCACCATCATTAGAACCATCTGTATAAATAGCCTGATGCGATCTGTATTTCTCTCTCGGTAGACCAAATTTGTGTGTATACAAGAGCTGGCTCGTGTCTGCCTTTTTATATTTCGTTACAGAAATATCTACTTCTGGTTGAGCTAACTGCCATGGTGGAATGGGTAAGAGCTTGTTAGGTAAAAGTCGACTAAGCTTAATACCAGTTGCTACAATGCGAGGTTTCATACGAATTCCCAGAAGTGGAATAATGGAGGGTTTCTTTAAATAGAGATCCACGAACTGAGGTTTGAAAACACAATTATATGCAGGATTTGAGTGATTTGATCGCAATTTTGTGATATATTGCAGTGATAGTTTAATTCTTCGAAATTCATCTGCTGCGACATATAAGCTTTCCTTAGGGGATGTTCTGAACACTCCAAGGCAAAGTCTTAGTCCTTGATGCAAAATAGGATCTAGCTTTGCCAAGTTTGACTTGTTTGCACCATTGTGAACAATAGAGCCATTATCAAGTTTGGAACGAACAAGTAATCGATAAAAATGGAGAAGTGTTTGCTGATCTCCTCCCCACTTATAGTTGGCAACTACCTTCAACAAATAAAGAGCTTTCGTGCAGTTAGCTTTCAAGCAATTTATATGCGATTTGAATGTTAGTCGGTGGTCAAACAACATTCCTAAGAATTTGACCTCTTTGATCTCAGTTCCATCTAATGTTAGTACTGGATCTTTGTGCTGGAAGTATTTTGTGCAAAAGTGTATACAATTTGTCTTAACTCTGGAGAATTTGAAGCCATTTTCTTACAATTTCTGAATTCTATTCAGAACAAAGTTGTAATGTTCTCTCAATATTGTGTATAATTTTTCCACTGCAAGAAATGTTGAAATCGTCTACAAAGAGTGAACCATCAATTGATTTATTCAAAACTTCCGTCAAGCTGTTGATTTCGATACTAAACAGAGTAGTAGACAAAATACTGCCCTGTGGGACACCCTGATTTTGGTCGAAAAGATCAGACAAGGTTGTACCCAACCGAACTTGGAATTGTCTATCATTCAAAAAGTTGGAGAGAGAGAGAGAGAGAGAATTAACGTTTAATGTCGCGTTCAGCAATATTTCAGCTATATAGCGACGATCAACCACAATTATAAGTACACACGTCACTAACTTATTAATCCAACGCATTAAAACATAAACACATTAAAACTTATGTGACGGACCGATTTCTCTCAAATAACCCAAGATGCAATCCTCCCTCACCCGACTAAAAAGATCTTCCAAAGTAGTCGCTCGATAAAAAGCATCTCTTACAATCTGAAAATCTATGCATTCGATAAGAATATGTTTCACCGTGAGATCTGCATGGCATGGAATACGCCTTGGGACTGGTTCTTTTTTTAGTAAATGTTCGTGAGTCAATCGTGTATGACCGATTCTACATCGCCTGATCATGGTTTGATCGAAACGTTTCTGGTTGTTCAGATGAGTATAGCCTATATTTTGTTTGAACTCATGAAGTCTGTTATCATTCACAGCATCCCATAAAGATTGAAACAGCCGTCTCACATAAGTACAGATAGAGGACCTGAAATCGCTATATGGGATTCCAACATATGAAAATGGGTAAACGACTCTTTAATCCCATAGTATGAAGGTCTTTCAGAATCCCGTATTTCCATGTAGCATCATAGGCTTTTTCTAAATCAAAAAAGATGGAAAACTGCATGTTCAATCTTGGTGGAAGCATTCTTGACATAGGAATCTAATCTGACTAAATGGCCATTGGTACTTCTATTTTTACGGAAACCAGCTTGAATATCAGCAAGTTTCTTTTCAGTTTCTAGGTACCGAACAAGGCGATCATTTATCATGCGTTCCATTGTTTTATAAACACAGTTAGTCAGTGAAATCGGACGATAATTACCAGGGTCTGTATGGTTACGGCCAGGCTTTGGTACTGGTATAACGATGGCATTATGCCATGACGGTGGAAAGTCTTCTCTTGTCCAAAGTCTGTTGAATATGCGTAATAGAGTTTCTAGAGAAGATTCGGGTAGATGATTCAAAAGTTGATAATGAATGATATCAGGGACTGCAGCAGAAAAGTTAGCCTTCGAGAGAGAAGCATAAAGTTTCTCAATTGAGAACATAGCGTTATAGCCTTCATGGTTACCGGAGGGGAATTTAATTTCATTTTTCTCTTCTCTTTTGTGGAAACTTTGAAATTTAGGTACATAATTATCTGACGAAGAGTTTTTGGCAATTGTTTCGCCTAGCTTATTTGCAATCTCTACTCTGTCAGTTAACACCTGATTTCCATCGTTGAGATGATGAACACTAGTCTTGGAGCTTTATTCGTTGAATCATTTTCCAAACTTTTGTTATAGGAGTATGTGTATTGATCTTAGAAACATACATCTGTCAAATTTTCAGAATTTGGATGTCGACGGAAACACCGTTCAGCTTTCTTCCTACGTTTCCTTGCTTCTTTGCAGTCATCATTAAACCATGGTTTTTTACCCCTCGGCCAACTTTGGCCTAGGGGTATTGTCATCATGTACGGCTGTCCGTCCATCCGTACGTCCGTTACCGCGATATCTACAGAACCGTTTCATGCATGGCAACCAAACTTGTTACATCTATTTATCTTCACGTAAATCAGAAGCCTATCGAAAATGAGTCATCTCGGACAATATTTTGCAGAGTTATGCCCCTTTTTACAAATAAAAATCCATTTATGATTTGTTATTGTGATAATTTCAGAACTGTTCCATATACAACATCCTAACGTGATACAGTTGTTTCTCTTGACCTGAACTAGATGCCTATCGAAAATGAGTCGTGTCAGAAAGTATTTTGCAGAGTTATGCCCCTTGTCTAATAAAATCCGTTACCGCGATATCTACAGAACCGTTTCATGCATGGCAACCAAACTTGTTACATCTATTTATCTTCACGTAAATCAGAAGCCTATCGCAAATGAGTCATCTCGGACAATATTTTGCAGAGTTATGCCCCTTATTACAAATAAAAATCCATTTATGATTTGTTATTGTGATAATTTCAGAACCGTTCCATATACAACATCCTAACGTGATACAGTTGTTTCTCTTGACCTGAACTAGATGCCTATCGAAAATGAGTCGTGTCAGAAAGTATTTTGCAGAGTTGTCCCTTGTCTAATAAAATCCACTAATTCCTATGTTAAGTTTGCATATAATTTCTATACCATGTTTGTATACTATCACATTTATTTATTGATTGGATGACTGATTTATTGATTTATTCTCTTACACAATGCGAAGAATGCCTGCAAATCTGTTTTGAAAATGACACTAGATGCCTATCGAAAATGAGTCGTGTCAGAAAGTATTTTGCAGAGTTATGCCCCTTGTCTAACAAAATCCGCTAATTCCTATGTTAAGTTTGCATATTATTTCTATATCATGTTAGTATACTATCACATTTATTTATTGATTGGATGACTGATTTATTGATTTATTCTCTTAGACAATGCAAAGAATGTTTGCAAATCTGTTTTGAAAATGACATACATGTGCCATTTAGTATACATGTACTGTATTTATCTAGCCATGTGTACTGTTGTTTTGGTGAGACATCGATACAGCTCTTTCAATTTATTCCAGAAACAAATTAATTTAAGGGGAGGAACACTTTTTTTTTTCAAAGAAAGTACACTTACAATACCAGGGGTAATATTTCTTCCCACAAGCCAATCAATTGGTAGAGACACCCTTACATTATAATAGCTGGGATTCAGAGCCGAGGGGTTTCGATAGCGCAGCTTCATGTTAATATGTGCAACTCCTGAAGATGTGCGTATGGTTTGGTTAGCAATTTCAATCAGTATATCTGAGAATAACTGTATAGGATCTGGAACATCAGCAAAAGAAACTGCTTGTAGTTCTTGTGAACAAAGCTTTTCAAATTCTGACCAATTTGCTTTCTCGAAATTATACCTTGTTAAAGGGGGGTCATCAGCTGAATGAACAGATTTTATAACAGTGGGAAAGTGATCACTTCCATAAAGGTCATCATGAACAGACCAAGTAAATTCTTCGAGTATAGGAAGGTCGCAAAGTGAGATATCTATCTGAGTAGGTTCCATGAGCTGTGGAAAAATGTGTATAAGAACCATCATTAAAAATACACAAAGAATTATTTGATATAAAATCATCAGGAACTTTTCCTTTACAATTCTCTTCTTTATCCCAAAAGTTACTACGGCCGTTAAAATCACCCATCAATAAACAAGGTTTCGGGAGCTGATCTTGAAGATTCTGAAATTCACTAAGACAGAGACCTACAGATGAAGGTATGTACACCGTGCATAATGTGAATACATAATTCAAAGTAAGGCGAACTGCTACAGCTTGTAAATCTGTCTACAAATCAATAGGACTATGCAAAACACCCATTTTAACAAGTATTGAAGAGCCGCCTGTAACCTTTCCACGCTCTTGCAAAGCATAGGAATGATAAGGCGTATATTGCCGTAATTCAAATTTATTTTATCTGCTTCTTTGAGAAAAGTTTCATTCAAACAGAGAGCCACGGGCTAATAATCATGAGTTAACAACTGATGCTCATGTAAATTTGGCCAAACTCCTCTGCAGTTCCATTGGAGGAGGGTTGGAGACTGAGCCATTTTAGTCTATATGAAGAAATAACACACAAGAGTACACACACTAGAAAATAGAGTGTCAACTTAGCCATTATGAACGTTTAATTAAAGGTCTTCTCCTCTGGCTTTTCTGTTCTTTTTTTCTGCTCTCTCGCAACTGTTGCATATCTTTGTCTTTATTTCTATAAATTTCTTGTTCTCTCTTCTGTTCACATTTATTTTTCGACCTCTGGTTTAAGAAAGTCTTGCCGGCTCGCTTATTATCACAAGATTGATTCATGTGCTCAACGACCGGGTTTTTGTCTGAGGAGAGGTTTATAGGTGTATCTGTGTTGAGGATGGAGTTATCAACTTCCCCTTCACCTTGGTTTTCATCTTCCATGAGTATCTCATTGCTAGCTTCATCACTAGTGAACTCCTTGAACACATCATCATCGGGAGCGATGTTCTCAGGTGAATCTGTATCAGAAATAAAACCACAATCTTCATCTTCACCTCCTTCATTCACTGAGGGCAGATCATTTCTAGCATCATCTCTGGTGAGCTCAGCAACCACATTTTCATCTGGGGTGAAGGTCAAGTCACCACCAGGATGCACAGGTGTATCTGCTGAGAGTAGCTCATTTCTAACATCATCTTCGGTGATCTTAGCACTCACATCATCATCTGCGGTGAAGTTCGAGTTACCACTAGAATGTACAAGTGTAGAACTAATTTCTTCATCTTCATCTCCTTAACCATCTATCAAGGGTAGCTCATTTCTAGCATCATCTGTGGTGAGCTCGGTTTCGACAACAGCATCCGAACGCACAGGTGAATGTTCACTACGAATGCGGTCTACATCAAGTGCAGTAGCAACAGTCCTGAGCATTTGACTATCGTTGACAATGCTGACGTTCTCCAACTCGGACAGAGAACCAACAGTTTGATTATGAAGTAAAATTTCCGGACTTTCATCTACCCTATTCCTCTTGGGGGGTGGACCAGGAATATCAAAAGAATTATCAACATCATTCGCCTCAGAGAGAGCTGAAAATCTGTTTGAACTGTTGGGTGCATTTTCTGCTTCCTCTGTGCTCTTTTTAGTTTTCCTTTGTCTAAGCTTAGAATTCCTCTTTGAGGTCTTGCCATCCGGTCCTACAATTGACCAAATGCTATCACCAACGCTTTCAGGTTGCTCGACTTACTGTGCGTTCATTGTGACAGAGCTCTCCGCAATGGCGGACTTTTCCGCAACGGGAGATTTCTTCTCTGTATTGGATTGAATTCCAGTCACATATTGTGAAGAAGTCCGGTTTTTTCTGTCAGTCAGACCTTCTGTGTTTTCAAGAGTCTTACATTCGCGTTTTTTTCGGCCTGGCTGTCCGCAACTCAGGCATTTATTCTGAAATGGACAATCCCAAAACATGTGATTTTCATCTTCGCAGGTGTAACAGGCTTTAACCTGACTTTTATAACAAACAGGAAGTCTGAATTCTTCAAACATAACTGTGAAGGGAAGAGATGCCAGACACCCACACCTTCCTACTCCCAGTTTTGAAATCTCTGTCAAAAGTATAGTACTCGTGGGAAATGTCATGAACTTTACCAGATTTCTCAAAAATATGTCTGATGTCAGTGTGTGGTATCTCCACAGGGCATTTTGTTCTGACAAGTACTTTCGTGGGTGCAATCTCCTCAAAGTGACCGCACTGATCTTGAAAATCCAAGATACCGTTTGAGAGGAGAACATCTCTGGCCTGCTCATTGTTTAGTGTCACAATCCAGACATCCTTTGCCACCTGCGCTAATCCATCAAGGACTTTCGGCTCTGATCCGACAGACTCTTTTAAAGCACGCCAAATATCAATCGGCTTAGCGGCATTCAGCCCCAAAAGTTTCAGGCCAGGCCCGTAGCCAGGGTTTGGGGGGGTTCGGGAACTCCCTCCCACCCTTTTCGAAAATGTGCCCTTAATATAAAAAATAATAAAAAAAATATCTATTATAGCTAAAAAATAGAACAAAAGCAAAAAAAAACAAAACGACAAGATAGTCATGATAGTCATTGCATTTAAGAAATACAGCATATGACCAGATTATATCCAGAATGAGACTGTCAATAATAACAATCTAAAATGATTTAATTTTCGAACTTTCTCTAAACTTCCTTACGCATTTGTTTTTTGCCTTGCCGTCAAAGGCAGGACAGATAACTCGCGCTACAATATTGCTATCAGTCTACCCAGGGGAGACTACGCATTGGTGAAAGTTGCCGCCTTCGGTATAATCTGCAACAAGACATGCCTTCCTCAAAGAGGCGCTCCAACGAAGACGCCCCCAAGCTGTACAAGAACGCAAAACAGTGCAAGAAAATAACAGCATGGCTTGACACAAGGTATTGAAGTTGTAGTAACTATTGCAATAATTAAATCAGTTGGAGGGAAGGACGGAGGGAATTTTGCTTAATGTCACACTCAAGTTTGTTTCACTCATATGGTGACAGTCGGTTTGGTTCGTGGAGGAAGCCGGAGTACCCGGAGAGAACCACCGCCCTTCGGCAAGTAACTGACAAACTTTCACACATTGACCAGCTGGGCTCGAACCCGTGCCGGTTCAGCGGTGTAAGGCTAGCGGTCACCGGCGAAGCGCCTTAGACCACTCGGCCACCAAAGGCCCCTTAAATTAGTTGGTTCCAAGTGGAAGACAGTAAAGTAATTGTAACCGTTCGCTTACATTTCACATATATATCAGCGATATAGTATAAAACTGTTACTACAAAACGAAACGAAAATTATATTTTGAGCGTAGGATAGACTATAGTACGAAAACTGTTAGAGGGGACACCAAAATATCAAGAAAGGCAGTTATGAATTATCTCTATCTTATACATGTAATTACCCGCAGATAATGAGTAGTCCGTGGTAAAATATATTACGGAACGCCTTACCAAATATCATTATTTATTGTATAACCAGTCATGCCAAACAAAACACTGCCGAGATTCAGAGTGACACACCGACTCTACCCGGCTCGTCCGTTGAAGATGGTCCCACTACAGACTCCGATTGTGCTGATGAACATCCTATCCAAGTTAAGGTTCCGCCACAAGTTGACGATTCTACAACAGACCGTCACACTGAGATTCCTGCAGATGTCGCTACAGCGTCGACAGCCTCCACATTTCACGGTACGATACTGGTTGGTGTAACATATACACCTATTGACTTCTATGCCATGTTCAATCAAAGATTTAACTTGTATAGGTATAACTATCTGTATTACCATTTCAGTATTTTTTCCTACGAAGTAGGCTACAGATCGCAAATTGTCCGGTAATGAGTGAGTGAGTGAGTCAGTCCATCCGAATCCTTTCGTCGGCAAAATAAGGAGAACCGTTGACATTAGAACCTTGATTTTTGGCATGAACGTGCATTAGGGCATTGTTACCAGCAAGTTCTGAGTTGACCGAATTCTGATTAAAATTTGATTTATAATTATTTTTTTTATTATTTATTGATGGCTCAGCGAGTACACTGTCATGCCCATCGGGAACCCTTGGCTGTATGTTTCACTGTATATATAACACAGTGGTGGGATATGCCATCCGTAATTGTTTTTATGAAATAGGAAATGCTAATTTTCCATCATTTGTTAGTGCATTTATCTACACCGCTATGCCAGCCTCAATACACACAATTCAGTATATTGTTATAGATATATGTAAACTGTGGCCTTTAACGTGTAGCCTATTTCACATCCAAACATTTCATCACTGACCACATTAGGCTTCAAATTCAGGTCAAATTACCCATTGATGGTGAAATATCCTACATCAACCAATTAAGTCAGCCTGATGCAATTACAAGCGTCTAGTCCGTCATTCATAATCCAGCCAGCAGAAGAAAGAAAGATGTGGTATCATCCTTCAGATTAGTCTGTGTGAGCGACAATGATAAAAGTTTACTGAGGGTGAAACAAAGCCATGACGGCATGTTTAAAGGGTCTTCTTTTGGTAGAATTTAACTAGATAAAGTAACTTTGATCATGATGTGAAAATATGATAACTTGATTTTTTTTTTGTACCTCTTGAATATTGACTATATATCACTCTTGGATATAATTTAAACAAAAAATTACATGTGTAAACAAAATATGTCTAAATTTTTCTTGTCATTTCAAATCTTGATCCATTTTGATTCCTTGATTAGGGGATACAGAATCACTGCCACGGAGTGTGTTGGTGTGTCACAGCAATGCAATTCCGATTCACACAACGAAGCTAAGGTGGTTTAACGTTTATCAAATGAAGAAAATCACCGATCAACCGCCATAGAATATAATGTGAAACAAGAAAACCGGAATAGTACATTCATCAGATTGCCGATACCAAAATGTGTTGTCTCATATATCTAGATAACAACGTGATGTAGAGACGCTATTTATTCGTCTTTGTACCGGTTATGCTCAGGAGAATGACATAGAATCATTATTATCTTGTGCAGAGAAGGTGTTGGTCTTGAGTTGAATTACCGTAAACTACATAAATGCTACCTTTCTACTATAGTACTATATATAAAAATTTGTTGTATTGTTGGGAAAATAATGCGATTCAAAAAGTTGTTTTGATCCTGGACAAGGGCACTGAAAACCATTAAAGAGATGTAAATATATTTTCACACGTAAAGCTTGAAATCTACTGAACCTTTATTATTCAATCTGTTTCCTTTAGTTAAAAAATTGCAAAATTAAATCGGCGATCATTATTTAATTTTGGAATGAAGGCGCATTAGAAGACTGTTACCAACAAGTTCTGAGCTGACCTACTTTTGATGAAAATTCCTGGTGATTTTTGATGAAAATCACTGGCGATTCTGACTTGGGCGGTGCCCATCTTAATATAGGCAGGATTTCAACTGGGGGTGGGGGTTTCCAAGAGTTCAGTTCGCGTTCGAGTCCTAATGCCTACTCTACTTCGTAGGTCCTGTGACGTTAGTCACACTGCTCATGTTTATAATTCCGTAGGTTAAAATTGATCAGTTATAACGGATTTTCAAGACAAAACCGCATTTGGATCGGTTGGATCGTACACTCGAATCACACATTCTGGGTCACTTGATTCATTGGTTACTTCAGCCTGTCGGACATACACAACTTGTTGGTCTCTATATATGTCCTCGGCTAATGAAAATTAGATGATCTCGAGTTTCTAAAACAGCTTAACGCGAAATATGAAACGGTTGGACCGCAGCTAACTATATATGCATGTGTAAACTACACTGAATAATCATGCACTTTTTAGAGATGGGATACACTCGTCAAAAACGATATACCAACTGTTGATTGTGACAATGCACAGGCTTCAATAACATTGGATCTGATCACAGAAAAGAGCTACATTTTCCAACATTAATGAGTTTTTGTTTAAATAAATGTTTCCTTGTGTTTTCAGATGATATTGGACACGTATTACATAGCGCCAAGTCAAACTCGGAAGTACACACGATGAGTGACGGACAACGCGTCTTTCTTCCAAACAAGCATTTTCGCCCTATACATGATCACGTTTTCCCGTCAGTTAAGATGAATGGCTACATGAGATCATTCCAATGGAGTTGGTTGAACAAGTTCCCTTGGCTCGTTGATAGCCCAGCTGTGGATGGCGCAGTTTCTCTGCCGTGCGCATTGTTCAGTAGAAATAGACACCCGGGGAATCCTTGTTAACAGACTATTTCAGAAATGGGTCATATCTATAGATGTCTTTAGCAGACACGCACAGCGGATTTATCATCTGGAAGCTTTAGTGGACGCGGATAGCTTAAAGAAAACAGCGGAAAACCTTTCTGCTAGTATCCACTATGTACTGGATCGCAACAAAGACGAACAGATCGAGAGGAACCGAAACATTCTCGCGCAAGTAGTAAAAGTCATACTTTTTTTGTGGAAGACAGTGCAGTGCCCCGAGAGGAGACAATGAAGATCACAAGACGCCCGGAAACCTCGGGAACTTTTTGGCTCTTATCCCGCTGACGAGTTCAGAAAACGAGCTGTTAAATAGCCATCTCCGCCACGGCCGACGGAATGCTTTACATTTGTCTCCACAAATACAAAATGAAATTATTCAAGTCATCGCCAAGCATATGATCCGCAAACGAATATTGGATGAAATTAGGCAAGCCAGGGTTTTCTCGGTTCTTGCTGACGAGGTTACCAATCAAAACAAAGAGCAAATGCCGCTGTGTGTTCGGTTCGTTGACGGACGTGGTGATATACGGGAGGAATTTCTCGAGAAATCAGGAGAACATATAGCAGATGATGTCTTAACGGCGATCAAGGAAATGGGTCTGGAAGTTGCAAATCTTAGAGGTCAAGGTTATGACGGGGCGTCAGCGATGTCGAGCGAAAGAGTTGGAGTGCAAGGTCGAGTGCGTAAGGAAGTGCCATTGGCTGTTTACACGCATTGCAGTGGACACGCTCTGAATCTTGTGCTCGCACACGCATGCAGGTTACAGTCTGTCCGCAATATGATGGACAAGATGAAGGAGTCGCTTTTTTAAGAACAGCCCTAAAAGAGAAGCTCTCTTACTCAATGTTGTCAATTTCAGCTGTCAACATGATACCACCAGACAAACATCATTATCACCAGACGAAAACCAAAACCAGATGGACCGAGAGACTAGAAGTATATCGGCATTTTTACCAAGTATACTGCTACATCGTGAAGTGCCTCGAAGTTATCGCACATGGGCTCCATGCTGACAAAGGATTCGATCGGAAACTGGCGAAGAATGGAGAGTGGGATGGTGACAATAAGTCGAGATCGGCGTCTATTTTGCACTCAATAGTCAACTTTGACTTCATCACATTCTTGACAGTGTACAAGTTACTCTCCTGACTTGAAGCAATCACTGTGTTGCTACAGAGCAGAGCTAATGACATCTTTGAGGCATTCAGCATGATTGAGGACATCGAGTCCGTGTATCACAGGATCAGAGGAGATGTTGATGATTATTTTGCTGGTATATTTGGACAGGCCGAAACAATGACACGCGCAGTAGGTGTAGAGCCGACTATGCCTAGAATAGTCATTCGCCAAACTCTCCGTGCAAATGCCCATGCCGACACACCAATGCAATAGTACCTCCGAAACTTGCCGATACCTTTCCTGGACAGCATCATGACGGAACTTCACCAGAGATTTTCTCCGCTGTCGCCAAGGTGTTCAAAGTTACTGGGACTTGTGCCGTCGGTGATGCTCAAAAGAAACATTGCCATGAATTATATACAGGAATGTGTAGAAATGTAAGAGTGTGACATGCCCAGCGCTGGGGTTCTCAATGAAGAAATGTTGGCGTGGCGGATGAAGTGTTAGGCTATGGAGACATCAAAGGTGCCAGACAGCTGTGCCAAAGCCATCAAAGAATGGGATCCATTGCTGTTTCCCAACATCTACGCCCTATTGAAAGTGGTCTGCACGATCTCTGTAACACCCTGAATATATTATAGCCGTAGTGTTCTACGAAGACTGAGCAACTATATGCGCTCCAGCACGGGTCAATATAGACAGGGATCTCTTGCTCTCATTCATATTCACTATGATATGTTTTTTGACATTCAGTAAGCAGTTGATCTGTTCTCGAAACTGCATCCCCGAAGGCTTTTCTTGGCATAGACTAAGATACCTCAAATATACACTGCGTCACCAAGAATTTAATCGTTCATGAGGAAGCGTGCGCTTAATTGTCTATGGATTTTCACCACTAAGCCACTTCAGATCGGAAGTATACCGACACTCTCAATAAAGCCAGTATTCTCTTCAGAAATGCGTGCCTTGGTGATTATCATTACAGTTATGCAACAGTAAATAAGTAAAAAGTAGAATTTTATCACCAAACTTAGCGGTATTATCCACTCTGTGCTGTCAGCATGTGTTGGTGTTGAGTTAGTGATTTCATTTTGAAGTTACAACATCTACTTAAACGGGACAGCGCCACCAATGATTATTTCACGCCCGTCGTCGCCAGTGAAAGTGCATCGGGAGCGTATAGGGAGCACCCATAAAGTACCTACGCTCGAAGGAAGTGGCCAGGTGGGGGGGTGGGGGGATTGTAAAAAAAAGTAGATATTTCGTCCTATGTACGCCAGGTTAAATTTAGCGTACAGGTTGGGGGGGGGGGATCAAAGTTACTGATTTTGAGGAGTATGTACCTTAAGAATGCCCCCGTACGCAATTCTTTTTAGGTAGGCCCTAAAATTGTGTGGACAGTAATTGTCGCAGATAATATGACAGGGAAGGCAGCGCCCAGAGTTGTCTTTTTGGTGCACCAAAGCGTGAGAAGAATCAAGTAGTCAATGTGTACAAAAGTCGAAAAATAATGAATAATTTTTCCATTGCGTTTTACGGTCTGGGTTTCGGGGAAACCGCTCAGACTGCTTCTCAAGCGATCTACAACGCCAAAGCTCCAGGGCCTCAGGCCCCTCGCCGAAAAGTGCTATGATAGTCGATTTTGTGCTCTTTTTGTGGCGGATAAAACCCCCCTTCGAAAAATCCTGGCTACGGGCCTGCAGGCTCAGTGGCCTCTCTAACAGTTTGTTTGCCATAGCGCTAACAAATAATTATAGACTCCCACCCAGGGAGCTCCAGAAAAGATTAATTCGAACAAACAAACAAACAATAAAATAATAACAGTTGTCAGCAGTTTTACAAATAGCTCACAGTGCCTCCAAAGACCCAAAAGCCCCGTATGACACTGTTATATCCAAGACAGCGCCATCTACCTACACAAGGGAAATGCTGAACTCTTAGTTTGATTCATTTGCGTACACTTCGCCATCCATAAGATGGCTTGCGAATCGTGTGTCTCCATTATTGCGGAGTGATATCCGGTACTTTACCGGATTCTGTTCGGCCTTCATCCGGCGGAGAACAGACTCGAGAAATCTGATAAATTACAGGTTTTCATACCACTTCTGAAAGTCTTACCGCGTATAGATGACCGAGATGGTTACAGGTTGAGTTTGATTGTCATAGCACTAAAAAATAATTATTAAGTATAGACTCCCACCCAGGAAGCTCCAGAAAAGACTAATTCGAACAAACAAATAAGAAAATAATAACAGTTGTCAACAAATTACAAATAGCCGCGCTATATTTCAACAGTGCCTTCAAAGACTCAAAAGGCCCGTATGACTGTGTTACATTCAATAGAGCGCCATCTACCTACACAAGGAAAATGGTGATGTAGGTCAACCCAAACAAAAAACCGCCGCGAACAGCGAAAATCTGATAAATCAACTCAAAATTTCATCATGCACAGATGCCAAAAACTTTCATGGAAAATACTACACAAAAAATCTGGAATAATACCAGCTTAAAACCCCAGAAATACTCAAAATAACACAGACGAAATTGCACGTGCAAATCACTGAATCTGACTACATCCGGGAACTACCCGTATGTTTTAGTGTGTTGAATTACTAAGTTATTGGCTTGAGTTCTTAGAATTTTGTTTGATCGTCGCTATATACATGTAGCTGAAATATTGCTGCACGCGACGCTAAACCTTAATTCTCTCTCTCTCTAAAGTTGGACTAATAAATGGATTTGGGCAATTAATTATATATATATATAAGTACATGATTGTCCAGGCTGCAATGAATTAAACATCTAGGAAAGGCTCGAATTATAGTTAAAGTGTATTTGCAGAGGCAGACAAGCAGATGGTTAACTTCGGTTCTAATAGAACCGGTTAATATCAGGCAACGATATGCTTCAATCAGTTTTGGTAAATTATATCGTTTCTGAGTCGATTGAAGATTTTGCAGATTACATCCTGCATTGCTTTGACTTGTGATTTAAATGTAATTATTTCTAATAAAAAAAAGAACTGTTTATTCAGTTGTATGAATCCTCAAAAGTCGCTGTCCAATAACATAAACTGAAGTTGTTTTGAGTGGCGTTTGATAGAAACAACAATGTATCACGGGATGTCTTCTAGTTTTAAACTACCTTATTGGTCAGTTCAATTTTTCAAAACGAAATCCGGCATTTTCATTGGCCTGTACAGAAAATTGGTAGAAAATCCAACCAAACAGAGAGTTTCAGCAAAGGTTTATTGGGGATGCGATTTGAACATTGGGAAAGAAAGAGACATCCGCCCCTGGATCATTGATGTCGATCCAGTATTCGTGCACTGAACTAAACTTTGCTTTGCATCTATATGTTTATGAGGCGAGATATATATGCGCCTTATGTAGGTCTTTCTGAAATATCACTATCCAACAGGGGGTAGCTGTGAAAGAAGCGAACTGAACAGGACTGGACACGAAATCGGATTAAATATGGATTTAAATGATAATTGCTTCATGAGATAAGCAGTCGAGCTATAAATATGTTCATCGAGGATAACAGATACATAGAGAATTCCGGGTGTGAAGCTTACTGTGTTACTTTGAACGGACTGGTCATGGCCATGATTTGCTTACAGGTTTAAAAGCCGCCGTTAATATATCGTATGTGACATCCTCACAATGGTTCTCTAAACGCGACGTTAGACCTTAATTCGCTCTCTCCCTCTTTCTCTGTCGGATTTTTTGCTTAAAACCCAGTTCGATAGTAAGAGAAATTTGATAGGTTGGCCGTTTTCCTTAAGAAAACAAAAAAATCTTACATTATTGATTATACATTGACGAGTATATTTCATATACATGTATATTTCAAACATTTTTAATATTACAAAATCCATTCCTAATCGATAAAGATCACGGCGTCTCCGAATTTGTTTCGGAGATAACGTTCCATTAGCACCTTCTTGTGTTTTACGGCTTCATATTCTCAGTAGGTTTGTCCAATTTACTTACAAGGACATGTTGGCAGTATGCGGGACGAGGTAAATAGTAACCTGATGAGAATCCTGCAACATGTTTCAGAGAAGCCCTGTAAAATAGCATATTAGCGTTACTTGTTCACCAACCCCACATATTCTGAATGGCATTAACCAACTCTGAATCCCAGATACACGGATATGGCCATGACATACATCTGATAACTGCCCCTGTATATACACATGTTATCTACATATTGGTTGGTATATCAGACAGATCTAACCCGTAAGCTCCATTTCCAGAAAGGTTGTATAGTTCAATTTGGTCAAATATGTCAATTACAAGCGCCTGGTCCGTCATTCATAATTCAGCCGTCGTCCATTAAAGAATATCCGCGTCCATAATCCAAAGACCTAGTCCATATTCCTTATAACAGCATTAGCATCAAATTAAAAAAAGAACAATCATAGTATACATAAACATAGGCTAGTTTCCTGCAAGAGAGAAGCGGTCAACAGTTTTCAATGATGCCAACAAGACATCATGATGTTCCAAAAATATCAAATCCGTATCGCTGATCAGTATTCATAATTCATATGATATTCGTTGTAGAGTCGTCATCTGGAGAATGATGTATCTCAGGCACGCTTTGACTGATCATATGAACAACATGAGGATCTTGAAGTACATGCCTTACCTGGCTAGGCACTTACCTGGCTAGCACAGGTTCTTTAATATATTCATCAGAAGTACTTAATTCCAGGAATTCTGGAACTAAATATTCATTTGGTACATGAGGGAGTTTGAAAGAATATATCGTCATATCTCTGAGTAAATTGTAAATTTTAATTAGCTGTCCCGCCTAATGTGTGGTATTGCATTTCCATCCCATTGGAAAAAGATAGAAGTTACTATAGGCGTATAAATCTGGTATTTCCCAGCAACGACCGAGTGTTCACCGTCGGCACGGTGGAAGAGGGAGGAAGGAGAAATTTACTTTTCAATAATACGTGCAGAGAGGTACATTCAGAAAATTTGAAAAACAAACAATTTAAAAAATGTATTTGAACACATCTTGATTTAAAGCTGAAAACAGACAAAGCTTTCATCCCCCCACAAACCCCCTCACACGGACACCATGTTGTCGAGTATGCCTTCATCGAGCTTTCGTTGTTTGCTCCCGACCGGTCAGATTCTGCTAAATCTATGTTCATTTGCATTGGACAGAAATATTTTGAATTCCCTCATGTGTTTAGCGCATTGCAAAACAATCTGTATTCAGCCAAAATGTATATGCATACATACCGTTTGGAGTCTCTTCACGAGGACTCTTCAATGGCAGCTGCTCGTCACAGCCGTGCGAAACTATGTTGCAATTCTCTGACCTCCTCTATTCATTCATGCAATCTTAGCACCAACGTCCTCTAGAATGACACGGACTGCAAGAAGAATTCGCGAAATTTAGTAATGTGGTGACAGAAAAAAACCTTACAGTAACCGCGAGCAAAGAAGGCTCTGAGATATGATAGATTCGTTATACGTCGCACTTTCGGGGTAATACAGGATGGGATTTGGTTTCTCTCTTGAATTGAATTCTGAATTGAATTTATTCACCAAATAAATAATAAATAAATATAAATGACACATTTACAATAATAGTACAGTAATGTTAAATATATATATATATTGGTAGATGATATAATTGGCGGGAATAAAACCCCTAAGGGCTTGTTCTATCCCAAAATAAAATAGCTGTAATACTAAACCTTTCTACTGGGTGAAAATTGGAAAATAAAAACGGTTACGTTAAACATTAAACAATCCTTGCACTGGATGTGAAACAGGTCAGGTCAAGACTCAATAAGATGCGTTTTAAGTTGCGATTTAAACGAGGATGTAGAAGTAATACATTTGATTGAAGGAGGTAGTTTGTTCCACTCTCGAGGTCCTAGTATTCCAAGGCTATAAAAAGAGAGATTAGATCGGTAAATAGGTCTATACAGATTCAAAAGTTGTCCCCTAGTTCGATAACTATGTACATCCGACTGTTTCTTAAAATAGGTCCGAGATATTTGTGGTAGCAATTCAGAATGATGAAAAAATTTGTGAACCATAAGAAGACAGGTATATATATTTAATGTAGGTAGTTGTAGAATTTTCAAGTCTCTAAATAATGGCAGAGTATGGTCTAATCTTTTCGACAAAGTTATTACTCTCAATGCACGCTTCTGTAACAAATTTAATGGTCTTAGGTGTGTAACATATGTGTTACCCCAGAGAACATTACAATAGCTCAGGTAGGGAAAAATCATCGAATAATATAATATATATAGGGTTTTCCTGTTTAACGAATTTCGTATGTGATTCAAAATCCCAATGTTCCTTGATACTTTGTTACATATATAATTGATGTGATTTCTCCAATTTAACTGATCATTAAAATAAACCCCTAAGAATTTAAAATGATGAACTAATTCTATTTCTGTACCAGAGACAAATAAATGTGGTATATTGTTTGACGACCTGTGATTATTGGGTTTTATTAACATAAATTTAGTTTTTTTAACGTTCAATGATAAACGATTGCAACAAAACCAAATAAATAACTTCTGCAATTCCTCAGACATAACGTTAAAAGCATTATTGAGATCTTTTGAAGAGAATACAACACTAGTATCATCTGCGAACAAAATAATTTTCAGCAAATCTGTCACAGTATCTATATCATTTATATAGAGAAGAAAAAGAATTGGCCCTAAGATTGACCCCTGGGGAACTCCATGGGTAATAGGCATAGACATGGACGAGATCCCGTTGTATATCACTGTTTGTGATCTTTCGGACAAATAACTACGGAACCAATTATTTGATGAATCTCGAAAGCCATAATGGTCTAATTTAGAGAGTAAAATTGTATGGTTAACGGTATCGAAAGCTTTGGATAGGTCTAAAAAAAGAAACTATGCTATAATATTTGGATTCTTTCGCCGAAATGAGTGAGTCGTATAAAGAACAGGCTGCCAAAGATGTCGAATGATTTGCTCTAAATCCAAATTGGTCTTTAGAGATAATTCCATGTGTATCTAAAAAATCGATCATTTTGGTGACCGCGAGTTTTTCTAGTATTTTGGAGAAACAAGGCAGAACAGATATTGGTCTGTAGTTTGAGAGAATCGAAGAGTCATCAGATTTAAATATAGGAATTACCTTTGCGATTTTCAGTAAATCTGGGACAATTCCGGTATCAAAGGATGAATTAATAATAGAAGAAAGGGGTGCAGAAATGTATTCAGATACTGATTTCACTATTGACATTCGTATGCCATCTAAACCAGGGGCTGCTGATTTTAGTTCCATTATAGTTCGTTTTACTTCGTCGGGGCTCACAGGAGCAAATTCAAAATTTTGTGAAACAGGGATACCAAGATAATCAAGAAAATTTTCCCCTGTATTTGGAATTTTGGAATCAAGATTTGTAGCGACTGTACTAAAATATTCATTAAATTTATTGGATATTGTTTGATTATCGGATATTATTTCTTCGTTTATTTTAAATGACTCGGGTGTTTGTCTTGATTTGCTTCTGTTGAGAAGTTGGTTTAGGACCTTCCATGTTCCTCTGATGTCGTGTGTGTTCTCATTAAATTTTGTTTCGAAATAATGTTTTTTTGACAGTCGGATGGTATGGTTTAGTTTGTTTCTATATGTTCTATATTGTCGATGAATATCCTCATCCTGGGTGATAAGATACTGACGATATAATCGGTTCTTTTCCTGAATAGAGTTTAGGATCCCATATGTAATCCATGGTTTAATAATTTTCTTTTTCGAGGTTTTAAAGGTCGTTAGGGGAAAACAATCGTTATAAATATGATTAAATTTGGAAAGAAAAGTATTTAATGACATATTTGGATCATTGCAATCATCCTCTATATCATTCCATTCCATATCTCTTATACACTGCATGAAACGGCTTTTAGCTTCCATAGTAATTTTGTGATACGTTATGTTTTGAACAGTGGTATTTGCAGTGCCCTCCCTTTTGAGGATATGAAAAATAGGAAAATGGTCTGTGATATCAGTCACGAAAATACCGGATAAGAGATTGTCTTCATGGAAGTTAACAAAAATATTGTCTATGAGAGTTGAGGTACGGGGTCGGACTCTAGTTGGTTTGGTAATTTTCGGAAAAAAATAGTGTGATTTCATGATTTCAAAAAAATCTTTAGATGGTGCATGGCTGTCTGTTTTAAAGAGATCGATGTTGAAGT